>LNAC01000518.1:723016-779783 GCA_002007465.1 Ailurus styani
CAAAGTCCCAACACTCAGGGCTGGCCGCCCCAGCCTCAGGCGACAGCTGCAAATACTCTCCTTACCTGCTGGGGCCCCAGCACCAGACCTCTCAGCCGGGGCTGCACCATGGGGGCCCGTGGGGAAGCCTATGTGTTTGGGTTTTCAACAAACATTAAGTATTGGCTAAGCGTCATGGAGGGTTTATGTGCTGGGGTTACAAGGGAATAGCTATGGTTCCCGTTCCTGAAGCATCAGGGTTTTGAACAACAGGGGTAGAGGTGGTCCTGTGCTGTTAGGTTAGTCATTCATTTACTCAAGCTTTACTAGAGTCTCCTAGGTGCCAGGTTCAAGGACTCCCCAGATCCCAAACTGAATGAAACCTAGTCCCCACTGCATAGATGCTGGCAGCCCAAGGGCAACATTAGATAAACCAGTGTGTACAGGGCTGGAGGCCACAGATTACAGCGGAGATATGCTGAGTAATTAGCGGGGGCACCTCAGAGGTTTTTCTACAGCAAGAAACTCCACTCTTGTGTTCCGGTGATGATGCTAGAGCTGAGTTTTCAAGGGTAGTGTGGTCGATTAGTGGTGGCCCCAGCTCTTTGCCCCTCCTCCCACTGAGAAGTAGACTTTGCCTCTTCTGCCCTTGAATCTGGGATGGGCTAATTTGCTTGACCAATAGGATGCAGCAGACGTGATGTTCCGGAATGTCCAAGGGTAGATAAGAAGATTTGCTGCATTTACTTGCTGGCTCTTGAAACCTGTAAATGGTCTGATTGTCCTCGAGGGTTCACAAGCAGGTGCTCTGACTGATGTCCCAGCTGGGTCCAGCCTTCCAGCCATCCCCACCAAGGCCACTGCCATGGGAGTGAAACTCCCCTGGACTCTCCAGACCAGTCCCTCTGCTAGCCGAGTAACACTGAGTGACCTCTGTTGATACCACGATGAACAGAAGAATCACTCAGATGAGCCTTGCCCAAATTCCTAGTCTACAAAACATTAAGTAAGTGCTAGAAGGTAAGGCCTACACGGGGGTGGAGAGACCTATCCCTGTGATCAGATTCCTGTTAATGGGGCAGCAGGATGTAGTGTAGTTTGCTGCTGAGTGTCTCAATCATGTGCTCCTCTTTCTTTCTCTTTTTAAATTTTATTTGTTTATTAGAGAGAGAAAGTACAAGGAAGGGGAGGAGCAGGCAGAGGGAGAGGGAGAAGCAGGCTCCCCACTGAGCAAGGAGCCGGATGTGGGGCTAGATCCCAGAACCCAGGGGTCATGACCTGAGCTGAAGGCAGACCCTTAACCAACTGAGCCACCCAGGTGCCCCTGCTGGCATTCTGGCATTCACGGATTCCTTTATGGATTTGTTTGAAACACAATAATCTGATGTGTATTCATCACACTAGCAGCACTGATTCACCACTTCTCAGGGACTGGATTCAACACTTAAATGAATTATCTCATTTAATCCTCAGAATATCCCCTTCCGAGGCACTTAGCACAGACCCGTTTGCTATCATACTAGCTTTAAAAAAATCAAATTTGTTTCCCCGCAGTTGATGTAGTAGGAAACAATGTAATCATACTGTGAATTTTGTGTTTGATTTTGTCCCCACGCACAGACAAAACTAGTATGCAAGAGCCTGAACCCAGCAGCACCTCAAACATCTCCCGGTGACCTGCGTCCACCTGCACGGGAGCCACGCCCCCCACAGCAGGCGTCCGTCCTTTCTGCCCAACACCAGATAGCCCTTCCTCTGCTGCGAGGGCAACTCACACACCGACATCCACTTCTGCCAGCGAACTCCAGGTCTCTGGCAAGCGAGAGTGCCAGACTTTTCTGCAGCAGTTATGTGCATGTGTGAAACGGTGCTACCATGATCCTTAGGTTCCTACCTTATTCTATGCATCACCGATTAAGTGTTTGGGCGTTGTGCTCCAACCCCCTTTCCCCCATAAGCCTTAAGGTTTCTATCTTGTGTTTTTGCACAGCAGTGATTTTTAGGAACACCTATGTCCCTATTGTGGCAGAACCGATGGCACTGTAATCTCCATATTAAAGATGAGGAAGGGGAGGTTTAGAAGGGGCTGGCCTGAGATGCTAAGTGGAGTACCCGGAAGTCAAATGTCTGGTTCAGAAACCAGACTCTGCCTGGGCCCCCCTGTCTCCAGGCTCAGGGACTTGAAGCCTTGCACTGCATTTCTGGGAAAATGGAGAGAAAACCACAGGGCGGGCGGGGGGCAAAAGGCTTTGAAACTCCCGACTGCCCTAACATAGTTCCCTGGTGTCCCTTTCCTCTCCAGCCCCTGGCTCCACGCTCACCTGCCCGGGCCCTTCCTTGCCGCCAGCCTGTCTCCACCGCCCCACCCCCACCCCACACACACCCCACCAGGCCTCGCTCTACCTCCACAGCCTGTGGGCACCCATCTGGGCCTCATCGTTGCTTCTGGAGCCTACCACCCTGAACAGGAGCCTTGGCTGCGGCGGGCAGGCAGAAGGAGCCAGCCTCCTGGGGCAGGCGTGCAGCAAGGCCCGAAGGGCCAGCAGCAACTCGCACAAACACCTACCCACAGCAAAGCAAATGGAAAGTGCTGTTGGAATCAGAACACATGTTCCCACAGAAGCTGTGTTGCTGTAGAGGGTGGGTGCTAGGTCATCACATAAAAGCCTATTTAACCCATAACGTGACTGAACCAGACCATAGCAGAGTTTGGTGTACTGGAGGGGTGGGGAGGTCACCCAAGAGGAAAAGGAAAGCAAAAAAGTTGATTCTTCTGAGCACAAGATCAGCTTTCACGAAAAACAAAACAAACCCCCAAACATTGAAAGGACTGAATGCACATGCTTCCATCTCTCCTTCTGGAACTTTCCCCATCTGCTATTCTCTCTTTCCTCACGGGTCAGCCTCCCTGTGCTTCATGCCTGCAGTTGAAGCACCCAACCAGATATTCCTGTGCTCCGAAATTCCAAGAATTGTCTCCCCCAAGCCTCCCTAACCCCAGAAGAGTTCTCATTTTGTTTGTAGGGATTATCCAAGCAAGACATTAGGAGAGAGACTAATAAATGTGCCACGACAAGGAGGATGGCAGAGAGATCAATGGCAGAGAATTGGAGTTCCAGCTACTGTAGGCTGGTGACCTTGGATGAGGTAATGAATCTCTGTTGACGATGCAATTATGAGGGTGTGGTGTGGAGGAGGGAGAGGACGTGGGGGGACCTAAATGCTTTCCCGGGTGGGTGTCTTAAGAGGTCAATGACCATTTCCTACATGCTGAGTGTAGGACTCAGCACCCAGCACTGCAGGCATCCCTAATGGGAAATAACCCAAGATTCTCAAATATGTTTATTTGGACAATTTTTTTTCAACTTCTATTTCTTCAAATATTACTTCTCTATTTTCTCTTCTGTGTCCACCTAGGACTGCAATTTCATTTATTTGAAATGTTTTTACTGATTTTCATATGTTTGTTAAGCTCAAAGAGATATCTTTTCCCCCAACCCCTTTGTCCTAGATATTTTTACTCATCTCTCTTCCAAGTCTTGAAAACTGTCTCCTGCTGTGTATTATCATCATTTAATCTCTTGGATCCTTATTTTTCATTGTTGTGGCTTTCAGTTTTGGGACTGCCATTTGGTTCTTTCTTTGAGATTCCAGTTCTCTGGTGAAATCTCCCATCTTCTCCACTATTTCTGGAACTGTTGATCATAGCTATTTAAAACCCATGTCTGTTAAGTTTAGCATCTAGATCATCTCCCTCTGGTTCTATCCCCCCCTCCTCCACCTCTCACCCTACTTCATTTGTTGCTCTCTCCTTGCTGTCAGGTAATTTTTTAACTGAATGTTGGACATCATGTAGGAAAAATCATGGAGAGTTTGGCTGATGTTACCTTCCTTCAGAAAATATTTACTTTTTTCTTTTTAAAGATTTTATTTTATTTATTTATTTGAGAGAGAGAGACAGATAGTGACAGAGATAGTGAGAGATAGCACAAGCTAGGAGGGGGAGAAGCAGGCACCTGCTGAGCAGGGGCCTGACATGGGGCTCGGACCCGGGATGCTGGGATCATGCCCTGAGCTGAAGACAGATGCTTAATTAACTGAGCCACACAGGTGCCCCAAGATTTACTTTTCTTCTGAGAGGCTGATAATTTGCTGATCTCCTTGAGATTATTTCAGGTTTTTTCTTACTCCTATGGGCTTGCTCTTCCAAAGTCCTCAACTAAATACTTGAGTGTTTATCAGTGACCTTCCTTCTTGCCTCATCCTGAACTCATTTCTGTGTCTCTAGCACTATGAGACTCTGAAGTTAATATTTGACTTTTTAACCTCTTAGAGGCTGATTTCTGCTTAGTTTCTCAGTCTCTACATGTGATGGATACTGTGATGCCCTGGCCAGGTCACTGTTCAGGAATGAAAGACTTATTCCCCCAACCACTTAGAGTCTCATCAAGATGCATCTTGGGTGACTCAGTTGGTTGAGTGTCTGACTCTTGGTTTTGGCTCAGGTCATGATCTGATGGGTTGTGGGATTGAGCCCCAAGTAGGGGTCCTTAATTAGCAGGGAGTCTGCTTGAAGAGTTTCTCCCTCTGTCCCTTCCCCTACTTGTGCACATGTTCTCTCTCTCTCAAATAAGTAAATCTTAAAAGAAAAAAAAGAGAAGGCAGCTTCCAATCATCACCCTTCTTGGGGGATTGTCTCTTCTGAAGAAAACTCCTTCCCCCCCAGCACTCACTTCATTTCACGGGTAGCTGTACCCTGTTCAACAACTCAGGATAACTCAAAAGACTTCTTCTCATTCTAGAACTCCCTGTGGGATCAGCAGAGGCTGGACCTGCAACACAGTCCTGCCGCCTTCTCCTTTTCACAAATGTTGATCCTAAACACACTTTAGTAAGCATCATGCTTACTAATCTCTGTTTTGGGGAACCCAAGCTGCAATGTTGGGCCTGTATATAAGCACAACTTAGAAGCCAACAAATGCCTCCAGGGGAAATTGTGCACAGAATATTAGGCACATATCAGTGCATTTCCTGTGTCTTCAGGCTCTTGGCCCCTTTGGGACCCTGGTTGCCTTGGTTCCTCTCCAGTGCTTTCCAACAGTTGGCCTTTGTATTTTATGCAGCTTTATAGTTATTCTCAGTGGGGGATTAATCTGATATCATCCATTCCAGCATAGCTGGAAGCAGATCATGCTTACTGTTTTAATCTCACAAGCCAGAAGGAGAGATGAGGGAAACTGTTTTAGCGGACCTAATTCTGTTCAACAAAGAACAGTTGGTTGGAGATGCAGAAATGATGAGAACGTGAGGAGGAAATGACCTGGATGTCTTTGACTATGCAGGGCTCCCAGGAAGGGGTGTACCCAGATCTATTCTCTGGACTTTAGAAATATAGACTTTAATCTCCCAAGGAAAAGATATAGACTCTTAGGGTCATTTAAGTAAAAGTGAAGAATTATCGAAAGACTCTCAGAGTAATTGAAATTTTGCTATAAAAAGAGAATTTCCCTCTCATGACAAATTATTTTAAAGACGAGAAGCAGGGGCACCTGCATGGCTCAGTGGGTTAAGCCTCTGCCTTTGGCTCAGGTCATGATCTCGGGGTCCTGGGATTGAGGCCTGCATTGAGCTCTCTGCTCAGCAGGGAGCCTGCTTCCTCCTCTCTCTCTGCCTGTCTCTCTGCCTACTTGTGATCGCTCTCTCTCTGTCAAATAAATAAAGTCTTTAAAAAAAAAGACAGGCAAATCTAAAAAATAGATATGCTGGTATGCCTTTTGGTATTTCTTTTTGGAGTATAGGTAACAAACAATGGCTATAGATAGATCAGTTAATAGTTTGGACAACAACAACAACAGAAGGACTTAAAGGAGAGGCTGAAGGGCTGGAGAAACCTAACAAGATAAGATTTAACACGGACAATGAATTTACTCAGGTCCCAAGAACCCAACTTCATAAGGGCAGGGTGACAAAAATCAGGTTTAGTAAGTGTTGATGTGAAAAACCACCAACCAGTAAAACACTTAAGTTTAGTTGAAGCACAGTATGAATTAGTAGTATGAACTTGTCATCAAAAATAATCTTCAGTCATATTAAGAGAAGTATAAAGTCTCAAATGGGTTTTGGGCTGTAGTCTGACCGCCACAGTCTGAGGGGGACATTAACCAATGGGGTGTGTTTGGAGCAGCGTCAACAGGGAGGTGGAGAGAGTGAATCACATCAAGTACTTCTGAAGAGACGAGAAGAAGTAGGTGTGTTGTAGGAGTTGTCTTCAAGGACGTCTTGGGCTACCAGGTTGAAGGGGCTTTTGGGTTTTTTCCCTTCACATCATAAAGGACAGATTGTGGGGAGACAGAATTAGATTCAAATATAGCAAAGAATTTTAAATGAGCAGAACTGTTAGAAAGCAGGATGGGCTTCCTTTAAAGACAGTGGCATCTCCTCAGAAAGAGCTGCACACTGAAGGTCAGTGGTTGGTTGAAATGTAGAGGAGGTAAGGAAATGTTTTGGTTGACCCATATTGTTTTAAAACATTTGAGTGAACGTTAAGTTTGGGAGATTTTAAATAAAGTATCAAATGTCTGGGGCACCTGGGTGGCTCAGTCACTTAGGCGTCTGCCTTCTGGTCAGGTTGTGATCCCTAAGTCTCTCGATCGAGACCCGAGTTGGGCTCCCAACTCAGCAAGGAGTCTGCTTCTCCCTCTGACCCTCCCCCATCTTGTGCGCTCTCTCCCTCTCTCTCCCTCTCTTTCAAATAATAAATAAAATCTTTTTTAAAAAAAGTACCAAATGTCTGGATTTTGTTGAAGAATCAGAAGATTTCCTGATGCTGGGCCCTATTTTTCTGCATGAGAGCTAACCAACTGGAGCTAATTGTCTCCTCCCCTTTATGCCAGGCTGTATTCCCAGTTCCCCAAAGCATTTCCCACTCATGCTACATATGCTCTCATCCAGGAGATTTAACTCAGTTCCATCACCTCCCTGGCCACTGTGGGCACTGGAGTTTGAAACCCCCATTTGAGAGGAAACTCAATTGTTAGACAAGGGTAGAGCAACCCCACAGCCTTGCCACCTCCCCCTTCTAGTGGGAAGGCCCTCCCCTCCCCCTAGAACCCAAGCTGCCAAGATGGCTGTCTTGTATGGTGCTTCTCCACGTTGGACTGAGCAGTTTGGTTCAACACCTGATCTCAAGGCTGTGGGTTCACGGCGTGACAGTAACATGTAATTGGACCTGGCATGGAAAAAATGTGCTGAACCAATCAAATGTTTTCTCTTAGCTTCTATGACTAAGAAACACGGTGTGAACCAGCAAGTTTGCAACGATTTTGATACTAAGGAGAGGCTGGAAAAGTCATAAAGGACCACGCTCAAGTTCAAAGCATGAGGCAATTAAGAGTTCATTTTTATAGGGCTGGGAGGGAACATGTGAGCAGAACGGCAGAGACAGACCTTGAGAAGGAAAGCTTGAGGCATGAGAGAGACAAACCAAGTTTCTGGGCCCCAGAGCTGTCTTGGGTCCTTACAGTTTTTCAGCTTTGTGCATTTTCTTACAATTTCTCTTGTCCTCGCACTCAAGAGAAGCTAATCTGAGCCACTATTAAGGTCTCTGCTAACCTGAAGTTCTGTGATTCTACAAAATGAATTTAAGTGTCTACCTCCCTGATATGAGTCCCCACCTTGGCCCCCCGCTGTGGACAGGTAACAGGTGCAGTAGGACTCCATCTCTAAGACTACATGCCCTGCTTTTGCTTCTGCAACAAAGGTACACGTATAATTGCAAGGCAAAAACGTGTAAGCATATGAAGATCTAATTTTTATCACATTATCATATTCCCAACAAGGAAAAAAAAAGCGGGTAGGTAAACCTCCTTGCTTTCTTATATACATCTGTCAGCCCTAATCAGACAAACCCCACTTAAGTGATCGAGAACTATTCAGAGGTTGTCATCATTCTTGTGAACCTGCAGAATATTTAACTTGTTGATTAAGCACTTAACATTACAAATGAATGCAAAACTGTCTATCAGTTCTGGTGTGATTATTTTGGAAATGGTGTGAGTTTTGAGGTTGCTGTGATAATGGATGACCTTTGTGACATTTAGACTCGCATCAACCTTCTTTGAGGAGTCGCTCTTTTTCCAAGGAGGAAAAAAAAAAAAAGAAAGAAAGATGCAGATTACAACATCCCCTCCACCCTCCCCAAGTCGAGTCACTGATTTGTCTTTTCCAGGCAACCGTTGTTGAAATGACATGACAAAGAACTTCGGGCTGTAACCGAAGGGAGTGAGGGGAGTTGAGAAAGTGCAAAGAAAATCTGTTATGGAAGAAAGCCGCCAACTCTGATGGGTCTCCCTGGCATCAGCCGAACAATCTGAAACCGGTCTCTGAGTCGTCACAGAGATTGGGGGACACACAGAGACAAAACAGCTGGGTAACTGACTGAACTTTCCACTTTGCAGCCAAGTACTTTGGCGTCATGGAGATTAAGACTTGACTGATCTCACTGGAAAATTGTTCCAGCCTTTGCTACACTCTGTTTTTGTAGACACGGGCTGAGCATTCCCAGGGAAAAAAATATCCACACCTGCTTAATCATTTCAAAAACAATAGATACGGGGAACTTATTATGAATCAGTGAAAGAAGCAATTGTGCCCCCTCTCCCAGCTTTTGCTAGAGTTCCACAGATTTCCTCTTTTTCAAGGAAAAGGTATCTCAGCAATTTCTAGTAATAAAGACAAATTAACAAGAAACTGTCGGAGAGACCGCGCGACTCTCTACCTTTAAAATGCATTTTTAAGTCATATACAGTAGAATACAGTAAAATTAGCTCCTTGTGGTGTGTGAGTTTTGATAAAAAGCAGAGCATTATACGTCCATCACCACGATCTTTGGGGAAAAGCCCTATCAGCCCCCAAATTCCCTCTATCCTCACTCTAGCAACCACCAATCTGTCCTCTCTCTCTCAAGTTTTGCCTTTTTCAGAATGTGGTATGAATGAAATCCTAGAATGTGTAGTCTTTTTGTTTATTAATTATTGATGTATTAACTTTTGCTAAAGTTTTCATGGATACGGTGGTCTGTGTAGAGAGTAAAGAAAATCTGGGAAAATGTTTTGGTTCCGCGGGATCTTCAAAGATACGAAGGAGTGGGAGTGCGGACGTTGCTGGGCTCCTCTGCAGAATCACTTTCATCTGTGCAGAGAATCTATCTTAAAGGCCGTGAGAACTGATTCCGAAGATCGAGGCACCCAAACTTAGCCTCTGCAACAGTCCGAGGGGGAAGCCATGTGCTCAGCCCTTGGCCACCTTGAACCAGCCTCGGGATCTGACCCAGGGCTGGGTAATTAACACAAGTAATTAGCTCCTGTTTAGTTATGAGAGGAGTTATGGTGTATGCAGCATCAGGCTTGTGGCGAAAAGTGCAAATTAACTCGGCGTCCCGCTCCGTAGTGGCCACCTTTATTATGCTTTATCAACATAGCCGCTGGATTAGCCCTCCATTCAGTTTGCTTTCCCTCATTACGATAATTGCCTTCTGAACAATGGCATGTGTCAGCTTGATCCTCCTTACTGGGGGAACATGATTTGTTTGTATAAGTAAACCTGCTGGCAGGAGGGGCAGCTGGCTAGGCTAATATTTGGTTCTTGAGATTGATACTAAGTTTTAAAAATCAAGTTAGATTTGCTCTACTAGAGATTCTTGGAAGGCTCATTATAGGTCGGGCCCTATGCTGGATGCATTCACATAAATATGATGAGTAAATCTATGTCCTAAGAACTCCCGTCCAGCTTCTCTGCCCCACAGCAGACTCTCCCCCACGTTTGTGGACTCCAGTGGTTTTGTCCTTCAGGACCTATGGTACATTCTACAAAATGGCCGCCACGAGGGGAGGGCAGCTTCTAGAAAATGGCCGTCACTGTGTTGAGCTCCTACAAAGAGCCAATGATACCTCCACAGAGGTCACACATTATGTTTTTTCCACATACTTGGAAACTTTCTGAGAGTTTCCAACCACTTTATGAAGTAGACTGATGGCATGGAAGTCAATTCACTTGAGTTCCTTGGAGGCTCTTTAAAAAGGGCTGCTCCTGGGGCGCCTGGGTGGCTCAGTGGGTTAAGCCTATGCCTTCCGCTGGGGTCATGATCCCAGAGTCCTGGGATCTAGCCCCACATCGGGCTCTCTGCTCGGCGGGGAGCCTGCTTTCCCCTCTCCCTCTGCCTGCCTCTCTGCTTACTTGTGATCTCTCTGTCAGATAAATAAATAAAATCTTAAAAAATAAAAATAAAAAGAGCCTCTCCATTGGCATCTCCACCTGTTGTTTACAAGGAGATTTAGGAAAGTTTTGAACGTTGACCATCCTAACAAAGAAGGGAGTGGCCTCAACTCAGACTTTCTAGGGGAGACTAACTCATAACTCCTAGCAGTGAGTGGGTCCAGTTCTCTGCAGCCTGAGAGGGGTCTGAAACCCTCGTTAGTCCCATTGCAAATGGTTATTTATGGAGGGGTGTGTGTGTGTGTGTGTGTGTGTGCGTGCGTGTGCCCAATGCAAGAAGTCAGAAGGAGGGAAAATACAAGAAAAAGGGAGGAGACTGGTTCCTTCCTTCAGGGAATTAGCAGGAAAGAAAAACCAGTTATTTCAAATGACTTGGTGACATAGGTGACATAGGTCCTTAAGATGTACACATTTTCATAGTCATGTCTTTGTAGGAATGGTGGAAGCAATGGCAAGAGATGAAAACCAAAACCAAAAACAGGCTCTGGAGTCAGGTAAATGTTGGCCTAGTTTCCATCTTTCACTTACTCTCCGTGTGACTTTGAGCAAGCTCCTTAAATTCTGTGAGCCTCAGTTTCTCCATCTGTGAAGCAAAAGATAATATTATTGCTCTTGTAGGGTTATTGTAATAAATAAGATCATGAGGGTAAAGCTAACCCACTGAAGATTATTTGGCTTCAAAATCCATGCTCCTAGGCATTAGGCAGATACATATACTTCTGTTTCTGTGTGAGAGGTAGGTGACTGTGTCTGTGCATATATTTCTGTTACAGAGCTGGACTGAGAAAGAAATCTCTTTAAGGGTTTTTTCTTTTTCTTTCTTTCTTTTTTTAAGGTTTTTTTTTTTTCAATTCTGAAGGTCTTAGGATAGAGCCAATAGCTTGAAGGTGGGCATGTAAGGTTTTGTAACAACTGCTAATAAGTATTTGGAGTACACGGTGGCATCTTGGCTTAATCCAGGATTCCACTTGCTAGGGCTGAAAGGTGATCTGTTGCAGCACCATGATTAAGTGGGTTCTCCCAAAACTCCTGCGGCAAGTGGAGAGCATATAGTTATCTGGACTGAGTGTACAAGACTGATTAGGGAGGGATTAGGTGCCCTAGTACCATCCAGCTATTATCTAGTGGGGTTATTTATGGTTAGTCAAGTAAAAGCGACAACCCAGAGAACCATCTTTTATATGGTTTTGCAGGGGTAATGTGGTGTATCAGAACCTGTGTGGGCACCTCACGTCCCACTGGGACATTACAAGAAAGCAATAGAGGAGCAAACAACAACTAACCTCCCCTAACCTCTTCCCACCCCTCACGGAAAGCAAAAACAAACAAACAAAAAACCCACAACCCTACAACTATGAGCTTTCAATAGTTTTTTATAAGAAATCTGCCAGATGCTCACTTAAAAATAATATTAAAAAATGATCCAAGGAAAAAAAAATGATCCAAGGAATATGTGTTTCTGGTAGAAATGTGGGAAAATGTGGTTAGGTAAAGAAAAGGAAAGGAGTTACCTAGCAGCCTCCTTTCTCTCTCCTTCAGGATGACCATTGTCAACATGTTGGTGGGCGTTGCTTCAGGATCCTTAGCTACACACACACTCACATGCACGCAAACATATGCATATGTTTGTTTGTAGAAATGGGATTGCTCTATACACACAGTTTTATAAACTGAATTCTTCACATACTAGCTCATAAACATTTTCCAGGTTACGCAATCTTTGAGGTACTGTATCTTTTTACAGGGGAAGCTGGCTCTAACATCAGACATTTGGGGTATCCCTCCAAAGGGCAGCTCTCTGACGAGGCCTGGCCCCTGGGATTACTCTTTGGGTATATTGTGAATTCAGGGAGCTTGAGCTTGAGTGGGCTCTTGGAGCTCCACGTGCAAGAAATCAGCTTTCTGAGGCCCTAAATCAGAACCAGTTACTGTGGCTTCTTCATAAAAGTGAACAGGAATAACAAATCCCACCTGACATTGCAGCCAGCAGGGACCCTTTGCTGTGTGTGTACATTTGCAATCCAAATAAGGCATCAAAACCTAAGAAGAGAATGGGTGACAGAGCCTGCGAGGCGGAGAAATGCTTCCTTGTCACTTCCTTGGCAAGGGAACTGATCTTTCCAACATCTTCTTACCTACATCATATCATAAAACCTGCAGCATATTTCCCTCTGTGGGCTGTTGGCAGCCAGAACTCCAGCCTGTGGATAAAAGACGTGAGCTCATTTTACCCACAACCTCTCTCTTCCTCTCTTCTTAAGAGCTTTCGCGCTGCCTCAGATCAGTGAGCCTTGGTGTCTTGATTCTGATACGAACTAACTCTTGAGGCTTCAGAGAAAGGGGTTTTGATGTCATTTCAAAATGATACTAATGGAACTAACTAGAATTTGTTAATGCAGAAGCAAGAGATTTCAGAAGTTGTTACTAGCAATCAAGGATAGCCTATTGCTGAGACGTGGGGTGTTGGGCTGCTTTCTGGTCCAGCCTCCTGGGTGGCTTGGTGGGCTGCTACCTCCCAGCCTGCAGCTCAGCCTCATGACAGGTTTTCCTGATCTCCAGCACCGTCTCCTCGGGGTGCTCGCCGCCCTCTTGGTGGCGAGTAGTACTTGTTAGGATCAGCTGGGCCCTGAGTGGGAAGGGTGTGTTGGGACTCACATCACAGGAAGGACAGTGGTGCGGGTGGGCCTCAGGGGGCTGTGGATGCCAGGGACTGTGTGTCCAGTGCATCTTGTCTCTGCTGCTTTCTGAAGGTCTGTTTCCTTCTCTCCACTAGAACATTTCTGTGGCTTCCAGCAGCGAGGGCCCTGGCTGCCAGGGCAGGGATGGGGGCACCCGGCCGGCCTGACGTGGCTTGTGCGTCCCTGGTAAGTGGGACTGGGGGGCTTTTGGGAGCCTCCTGAAACCTCATGGATGGAATGAAGGGGAGGTTTATCTAAAAGTGGGAGAGTGTGTTTCTCAGAAGTGGGCAGATTTTAAAAACAAACAAACAAACAAAGAGATACATTCAGCTCTTACCATCAAGCTTTGCTTTTCAGTTCCTTCAGACATACGTCATCTTCACACTGGTCCCTCCTTGGTCCTCCTTGTCCTCTGCCCACCTCTGCCCGTGTGCTTTTGCTTACTCTAGTTCCCAGGCACAAACGCCTCCTCCCCTCTTTATTTATCCGAATCCTGACCATTACCCGAAGGCTGAATCTCATCAGGAAGTTCTCGCAGACCTGTTCCAGCCCGTTTGAATCTCCTTTCCCCAAACTTGGAATGATAAACTCCTCATGTGCTGTGTTGGCTCCTGTTTTCTGAGTTGAGTCTTATCTCTATTGCCCTCCCCTTGCCCTTCCCTGGGAGAGCTGACCACTCATTCTATCTCTGCCTTCTCGTTTCCCATGGATAATTTTAAACCATTTCACTCTAGCTTCTTGCTCTTTCTCTTTCCCCAGATGCTTTTGCTAGACCCACCCATGGCTTCTGCACTGTGCATTGGCCACTTTTTAGCTTTTATCTTACTTTACCTTCCAGAAGTATTGGACTCAGTTGGCCACTTTGTCACCCTTAAATCCTCTCTTCTCTTGCATTTCATGACACCAACCTCTACTTGTTTCTCTCCACTTGAATACTCCTACTCTTACCCAGAAGTCTTCTCTTGTCTTTTGGGGCGCCTAGGTGGCTCAGTTAAGCATCCAACGCTCGATTTTGGCTCCGGTCATGACCTCAGGGTCATGAAATGGAGCCCCACATCAGGCTCCATGCTCAGTGAGGAGTCTTCTTGAGATTCTCTCTCTCTCTCTCTGCCCCTCCCCCCACTTGCACTCTCTTTCTCTCAAATAAATTTTAAAAATCTTAAAAAATGCGTATATTTTATATATAAATATAAAAATATATTTAAATAAATATATAAATGTATATATATTTCTTCTCTTTCATCTCACCAAGGCTCCTGCTTTCTTTCTATCTATAGTCTCTCCCCACATAATCTTAACCAGTTCTATGGTTTTATTTTATCTTATTTTATTTTTTTTTAATTTTATTTTTATTCTTTGCCCAAGGGGTACAGGTCTGTGAATCATCAGGCTTACACCTTTCACAACACTCACCAAAGCACAAACCCTCCCCAATGTCCATAACCCATCCACCCTATCCCTAAGTTCTATGGCTTTAAATACCAGTTACCTGCTGTTGGCTACCACATTTATATCTCCCCCAGCTCTTTCCTACTCCAGACATACACATCCTACTGTCCATTTGACATCTCTGTTTGTATGTCCCATAGACATCTCAAAGTTAAAGGATCCAAAAGCGAATTTCTCCCAGAAATGTGGTTTTTCTCTAGGGCTCCCCATCTGAGTAAATGGCCCCAGTTGTTCTTACCAGGGTAAACCTTGACACTTTCCTCTCCCACACTACCCAATCCATCACCAGAGGACAGTTCCCAAACATCTCAGTTCATCTATTTCTGTCCATGTCCCCTGTCACTGCCTCATTGTACACTGTTATGTCCTCTCACCTAGAATAGCCCCTGAACTCACCTGCTTCCTTTCAGGTTGCCCTGCCCCACCATTTCCCATCCAGGAGCCAGGCATCTTTTCACACCATTCCTCTACTCCCCTTACTTCAATGGTGAGTTATTGCTACTTAGAAGAAATACAAAATCCAAACTCTGTCCTCTTGACCTGATTAGACCTGATTAGATGGCTGCTTCCTCTCCAGCCTTACCTTCCCATCAGCCTCCTGTTGACAACCTCTGTGTCCTTAAGCTTCCGAGTTCCTGCAGTCCCAGGTCCTGGCACACACCTTCCCACAGTTCCTGTCTGGAACTTCCTGTTCCTCACCGTTTGTATCCTTTAGGTCACAGCTTAGGTCACTCCTCACAGAGGCCTTCCCTGACTTACCCAAACTAAATTGAGACCCTGTACTACTTCTCTGCATAACGTTTATTACAATTTTAATTATATGTCACCTGTGTGATTGTTTGTGTCCCACTAAATGGTCTGCTTCATGAGGGTAGGGCTCTCGTGTTTGTCACTGTTTCTCCAGGAACATGGTGTGTGCTCAATAGGAAGGTTTTGAATGAAGGAATGAATAAATAAAAATAACTAGATTTTAATATCCTCAAAGGACAAAGTGATTTTCATTCTTTTCACCCTTGGCCAAGAGCTTATAAATACTTATTAACCTTAATACTGTATCTTGAAAAAAATAACAACAAGGAAGAGAATCATAGCATTACAAGTCTATGGGGCAGGATAAAAGTTATATACTCTAATATAATTAGTCCCAGTAAATAAGGGACAGGATTCTACCCCCGGGATTCCTGAATTTGTGAGATGGCATTGTGCTTAATAATGTAAGTTTGTTATATTTTGAAATAGCAGATGAATTGGACACACACATCTGGATGCTTGCCATTGTACAGACAAAAACATCTGGATTATTGGCAGAACACTTCAACTTAACTAATGTATTTTAGAGCTGTGTAAACAGTCACAGATTACTCTGAAATTATGTTTCTTGGGAGGCGGCCACATGAATAAATGACGGAGGAGATCTCTAGTTCCAGAAAGATGATGGACTAAGAAACTTGAAATCCCACAAACACACAGAAATGCGGGATACACATATGCTTGAAAATTGCATAGCTGAGATCATGAATATCTGAAACGAGGAGGAAACTAAAAATCTGAGCAGAAAGTGCATGAATTGACCTGGGAGTTTGCTTTTGGTCCCAGAAAACCTAGGGGTTGGGTTTTAACACCTATTTGAGGACAGGAGACAAGGACTTGGAACACTGAGAAGTATAAATCAGGTTTTCTGAAGAGCTCAACTCTCAGTGGAAAGAGAGATTAGAAAAAAATCCACCTCTTGGCACAAGAAGACGACAAGGAAGCTGTCTCAGCTTGAGTCTAGGGAAACAGTCCCCTAGAGAAAATTAAGCACTGGGCTAGCCCTTGGGTTTTGGGTCCAAAACATGTCTTGAATCCACTCAGAAAACATGCAAATATCTCTGCAAGTCTCAGGAAACTCCTAGCAGAGAAATAAACATAACGATCTGTCCCCGAGTGGATAGCTCTGGAATGCCTGCAATCCTGAATCACCCTGAAGTGGCTCTCCAGCAACACAGACCTCACTGTATTTTCTCAGAAAATAAGCTCCATTAGAGATGAGCTCATGAGTTTAAAAAATTAAAAACATACAATGAAATAATTCACTGTGAGTAAGAGTCAGCAGACACAACAAACAGTAAGATTCAAGTCCCATGAACTTGAGATAACAGAGGAACAATCAGAGGAGGAAAAGTATGCTAAAAATGCTTTAAAACATAATAGAAAGAATCAAATTCTGGAGGAAAGATCAAGATATTATAAAAAAGAAAAGGAGGTTGAAATATAACTAAATAAACTTTCTAGAAATGAGAGATATATTTATTGAGTGAAAAACTCATTTTGATGGGTTACACAATATATTAGCACACTACAGGAGAGAATGATTGAACTAAAGGTTAGAGGATTTTACCTAAGATACAGCAGAGATAGACAGAAAATAAGAAAAAGAGTTCAAGATAATGATAATGAGAAAGTCCAACACAAAGATCTTAAGAGTTCTGGAAAGAGATAATAGAAAAGTTTAGAGGAAAATGGATGATAATTCTGAACTGATTAAAGTCATGAACCCTCAAGTGGAAGAATCCTAAGGAATCCCAAGCTGAGTAAGTCTAAAAACAAAAATCCACACCTAGATTTTTTTCCAGTGAAACTATTTCAACACCAAGTAAAAAGAGAAAATCTGCAAATCAAGGAGGGACAAGAGATCACATGCACAGTAACAAGGGTTAGAATGACAAGATTTCTCAATACCAACAATACAGACCAGGAGAGAATATAAAACATCTTCTTAGAATTATAATATTAATCAAGACAGGGGAAAAAAATAAAGGCAGTTTAGTTGACAAATAATGTAGAGAATTTGCCTCTCACAGAACTTCATTGAAGGAATTACCAAAAAATGTATCTAGGTAAGAAGGAAATAGATGGAAGAAAGGAGGCTATGAGAAATAATGTGGAGAAAATAAGTCAGAAAACATGTGGACATATCTGAACAAATATTGTCTGTATAAAAGAACACTAATAGTAATGACATGTTTGGGGACTGTAGCAACAAGAATTGAAATAGTAGGTCACAGTCATGAATAAGACAGGATAGGGACATTAGGAGAGAAGGAATTTTAAGATTTTTGTGTTCTCTGGAAGTTAGCTATCGATCAACTTTAGATCTTGTTAAATCAATATGACTTAAAATTTTAAGAGTTAATACTAAAAATAGTAAAATTAGAACACTTTGAGAGGAAGGAGAATAATGAAAATCTCATTAATCCAAGAGAAGGCAGGCAAAGGGAAAAAGAAACAAAGACAAATCATGGTAAATAGAAATTATAATTATAACATAATGAAAATAAATCCAAATATATCACTAATCACAACACGTTTAAGTGGGTTAAATGCAAAAGCCCCCAGGCTTTTTTCATTTTTCACTTATTTAAGCTCATCACTTTTACTTTTTAAATCATATCTACTAACACATAAATTACGGACAACAAATTAACCAATCTTAAAGTATACAATTTGAAGAATTTGCGATGTCGTGCAACCATCAGAATCACAAAACAGAACATGACCATTCCTTCTAAAATTTCCTTTATGCCTTCTTAGTCAAAACACTTCTTCTAGGGTGCCTGGGTGGCTCAGTGGGTTAAAGCCTCTGCCTTTGGCTCAGGTCATGATCTCAGGGTCCTGGGATCGAGGCCCACATCGGGCTCTCTACTCGGTAGAGAGCCTGCTTCCTCCTCTCTCTCTGCCTGCCTCTCTGCCTACTTGTGATCTCTCTCTCTCTCTCTGTCAAATAAATAAATAAATAAAATCTTAAAAAAAACCCCACTTCTTCTACCCTATCCACCCCTTGTAACTACTCATCTGCTTATAATAACTATAACTTGACTTTTCTAGAATTGGCTATAAATGGAATTTCAGCATGAACTCTTTTTTTTCTTTTTTGTCTGCCTTTTTTCACTTAGCACAATGCTCTTTGAGATTCATCCATGTCTTTGTATGTATTGGTAGTTCATTTCTTTTTTACTGGTGAGAGGTGTTGCATTTTCTTTATCCATTTACCAGTTGAGGGACATTTGGATTTTTCCAGTTTTTAGCTATTATGGATAAAGCTGCAATGAGTGTCACAAAAGGTTTTTGTATAAACATATGTTTTTATTGCTATTGGATTAACATCTAAAGAATGACACTGTTGGGTTGCATGGTAAATTTATGTTAATTTACAATAAGCTGCCAAACTATTTTCTAAGGTAGCTGAACCATTCTGAATTTTCATCGGCAATTGAGAGTTCCAACTGTTCCACATTCTTACCAACACCTGTGTACTCCCATGATAATTTACTACAAGTTTAGTGGCTTAAACAATACAAATTTATTGGCTAAGAGGTCTTGCTAGACTAAAGAGTAAGGTGTTGGCAGCACTGCATTCTTTTCATGGGGCTATAGGGGAGGAAATGTTTTTTTGTTCACTGCTAATTTTCTTTTTTCTTTTTTCAGTGATCCAAGATTCATTGTTTATGTACCACACCCAGTGCTCCATGCAGTATGTGCCCTCCTTAATTTTAATACCCACCAGGCTCACCCATCCTGCTCATTTCATTTTCTTGCTGGCTATAAACTGATGCACATTCCTGCTTGGCTTCTGGCCCCTTCCTCCAATTCAGAGCTATCGATGGTGGGTAGAGTCCTTGTCACATCACATATCTCTAACCTATCTTCCCTTATTACATCTCTCTGACCACAACGGGGAAATGTTCTCCCCTCCATGTGATTAGATTTGATCTACTCAGAAAGTCATCATAATCTCATCATCTTAACATCTGCACCCTTAATTGTACCTGCAGAGGCCCATTTGCCATGGGCGGTAACATATTCACAGGTTCCAGGGATTAGAGCATGGACATCTTTGGGAGCCATTAGTCTGCCTTCCATAGTGAGCTCAGTACTTTCGATTTTAGCCATTCTAGTGGACATGTCATTAGTAGTATCTCATTGTGGTTTTAATTGCTTTTGCCTAGTGACTAGTGATGTTGAATATATTTTCATTTGTTTGACATTTATATATTTTCTTTTGTAAGGCAACTATTCAATTGTTTCCTTTTTCTTTTCTTTTTTTCTTTCTTTTTTTTTTTTTTTTACTGTTAGTGAGTTGTCAGTGTTCTTTACATATTCTGGGTATAAAATGTTTTATAAATATTTTTCCGAGTCTCTGGCTTGCCTTTTAATTTTTTTTAACACTGTCTTTTGAAAAGCAAAAGTTGATGTAGTCCAATTTTTCAAGCATTTCCTTATAGTTCTGCTTTTCATATGCTACCTAAGAAGTCTCAGCCTAACCCAGGGTCATAAACATTTGACCTATATTTTCTTCTAGAAGTTTTATACCTTTGGGTCTACATTTAGGTCTGTGATTCATTTCAGGTCAATTTTTGTATAAGGTATAAAATAAGGGTCAAGTTTCATTTTCTTGCATATGGCTGTCCAGTGGTTCCAGCACAATTTGTTGAAAATCCTGTCTTTTCCCATTGCGTTAAGTTTAGTACTTTTTCTTAAATTAATTGACCATAGATTTGTAGGTTGATTTGGGGAGTCCCTATTCATTGACTCATATATATTGTCTATCATTTATCAATATCACGCTGTCTTTTTTAATATGCTATATAGTAAGTCTTTAAGCCAGGTAATAGAACTCCTCCAAATGCTTCTTCCCCCCCAGTATATTTGACACACAATTTTACATTAATTTCGGATGTGCAACATAGTGACTTGACAAGTTTATACATCACAGGTGTAGCTACCATCTATCACCTTACAACACTATTACAATATCATTGACTATATCCCTTATGCTGTGCCTTTTATTCCTGTGACTTATTCATTCCATAATCGGAAGCCTAAATCTCCCACTCCCCTTCACCCATTTTGCCCATTCCTCCACCCACCTCCCCTCTGGCAATATATTTCACAGCCATAAAAAAGGATGAGATTGGGCCATTTGCAAAACTTGGATGGACTTAGAATATATTATGCTTAATATATTTTGCTTAACCAACTGAACTACCTAGGTGCCACAAGAATTGATATCTTAACAATAAATCTTCTGATCCATGAATATGACATATCTCACCATTTATTTGGGTCATCTTTAATACCTCTTGGAATGTTTTGTAGTTTTTGGTGCATTTATTTTGAAAATATTTTGTTAAGTCTCTCCCCAAGTACTTCATATATTTTGATACCACTATAAATGTTATTTTTTTCAATTTCAATTTTCAAATGTAAACTCATATTTTGTATGTTAACTTTTAATCTTGACACTTGGCTAAAGTGTCTGTTAGCATTTTTGGGTTGATTCTATAGGTTTCTCTCTAAGATAATCATACTGTCTATATGCATTTTATTTCTTTTGTTGCTTAATTTCCTTTGATAGGTACTCCGATTTAATACTGAGTAGATGTAGTAAGAGTGAACATTCTTGCCTTGTTAATATTAGGGGTAAAGCATTGTCTTTCATCATTAAATGAGATAGTAGTTATAGGTTCATATATACCTTTATCAGTTGAATGAAGTTTGTGTAGCATGAGTACTATTTTATCCTTAAAAATGTGAAACCAGTGAAACCATCTGAGCCTGGAGTTTTCTTTGTGAGAAGGATTATAAATACAAATTCATTTAAAAACAAAGCAATGTTGGGCTGTTCTGGTTATATGTGTTTTTTAGTAAGTTTGGCAATTTGTGATCTCCAAGAAATTTGTGTATTTATTTTGTCTTATATATTGGCATAAAATAGTTCATTATATTTTCTTACTATCCCAGTAATGCTAGTGGATCTGTAATGATGGTTCTTCTTTCATTCATAAGATCTGGTAATTTGTCTTCTTTCTTTTCCTGATCAGTTTGGCTAAATGCTTACTGGTTTATTGATCTTTTCAAGTAACCTCTTTTGGTTTCATTGATTTTCTTTATTCTTTTAAAATTACCCATAAATGTTGTTATGTTGTATTTTCATTCAATTCAAAATATTTTTTCCTTAACTTATGGGTAATTTAGAAGTGTGTTGTTAAAATTTTGAATATGTGGTCATATTCCAGACATATGTTATTGATTTGTAGTTGTGTGAAATCATACTGTGTTCAGATAATGTACTTTGCATGATTCCATTTCTTCTAAATTTATTGAGACTTGTGGTATAGCCCAGGATTTGGTTTATCTTGGTGAACCACCTGTGCACCTTTAAAAGAATGTGTAATTATGCCATTGTGGGTGGAGAAGTCTCTAGATGATTGATTAGGTCAAATTGGTCAACAGAATTGTCAATATTGTAGATAATTACTGATTTTCTATTTGTCTTAACTGTTATGAGAAAGGAGTGTTGAAACCTTCAACAATAATTGTGTACTTGTCTATTTTTCCTTTTACTTCATGTATTTTGAAGCTCTGAAATGAGTTCATTCATATTTAGTTTTATTATATCCTCAGGTGAATTGACTTCTTTATCATTATGAAATGTCCCTTCTTATTACCCCATATAATCTCTAATAATGTATCTTTCTCTAAAATTTACTCAGACAATGACATAGTCATTTCAGCTTAACTTTTTTTTTTAAGATTTATTTATTTATTTCGGAGAGAGAGAGAGAGAGAGAATAAATGGGAAGGGCAAAGGGCAAAGTCCAGCAGACTCCCAACTGAGTGTGGAGCCCAAGGTGGGGCTTGATCTCACGACCCTGACATTACAACCTGAGCCGAACAAAGAGTAGGGTGCTTAAGTGACTCTGTCACCCAGACACCCCCAGATTAGTTTTGATTACTGTTTGCATTGAGTGTCTTTTCCATTCTTTTAAAATCTTAGTTTATACATAAAGTGGATTACTTCTAGAGGACATGTGATTGGGTCTTTCTTTTTTTTTCCCCCCAAAATGATAATCTCTGCCTTCTAACTACATTGTTTAGAAATGTACACTCAATATATTTCATCATGTCACTGGATTTAAGTCTATCATCTTATCTCTTTTCTGTTCGTTCCATCTTGTCTATGTTTATGTTCCTTTTTTCTCTTTATCTGCTTTCTTTTGGATTATTTTTAATGATTCCATCTCATCTTCCCTACTGGCTTATTATGTTACACCTCTTTGTATGTGTGTGTGTGTGGGGGTTGATATAGGGTTTACGTGGACACTGTTATGTTAAAAACTGTCTATCTTAACATTAAATCACTTCAAGCACAGTGTAGGAAGTTTACAACAGTATACTTAGGATTCCCTTTTCCATCCTTTATGCTCTTGTTCTATATTGTCCTACATATGTTATAAACTACACAATATATTGTAATTACTTTTATTCTAATCAGTCAATTATCAATTAAAGAAATTTAAACATGAGAAAAATGCCATTTATATTTACTCATTTATTTATAATTATGGCCTACTTCATTTCTTTGTACATCCGAATTGCCATCTGGTATCATTTTTCTTTTGCCTGAAGAAGTTGCTTTAATACTTCTTATAATTCAGATGTGTTGGCAGTGAATTCTCTCTGCCTTTGTTTGTCTCAGTGAGGATGAATGTAATGAAAAATGAGAGCGATAAAAGTAAATCCAAATATTTTACTAATTGTGCTACATTTTAATGTATTTTACCACCAGATACAACTATTCACAGAATACAGGAAAAAAAGGGAAAGACCTTCCCCCAACTTCTTTTATGAGTTAGTATAACCCTCATACAAAAACTCAAAGAAGAGTTAGATGATGGAAAATTATTGAAAAATTTCCCTTATGAATATTGATACAAAATTCTAAATAAAATATTGGCAAAATAAATCCAGCAATACACAAAATACATTATCACCCAATTCTGGGGTTTTCCTGGAATACAAGAAGTAACTTACCACATTAACAAATCAAAGGGAAAAATAATGTAATCATTTGAATAGATGCAGTAAATAAGTTTTATATCATTCAAAACCCATTCTTAATGAAAATCCTTAGTAAACCATGACTAGAAGGGAAATCCCTTAACTTAATAACCTACCAAAACCCCACAATTAACATTGTATTTACTGGAAAAATATCAAAAACATTCCTCTTTAAATCAGTATCACGCTAAGGATATCTACCATCACAACTTCTATTTAATATTAGTCCTGAAGTTCAAATAATAAGAAAACAAACTGTGATGATTAGAAAAGAGAAAGTCATAACTAGCAATATTTCAAGATAATATGTTTATCTGCAGATAAACTATTGGACAAGCTAAGCCGCAGCTAAACTTCTGGGAGAATTCAACAAGGTTGCCAGATATAAGACCAATGTTCAAATCTGATAGTTCCATTTATCAGCAATAAATTATTAGTAAGTGGAATTACAGACAATATTCTCTTTCTAGCAACAAAAAATATCAACAGGATGCAATGTGACAAAAATGAGATGTCTTTATAAGAAAGACACCGAAAAAGTTCTTAATAAATGAAGAGATGCTTTCGTGAAGGCTCAATATTATGAGGTTAATAGTACTTCTAAATTAATTTATAAATGCAACTCAATTCCATTCCTGACTGGGAATTTTCCAAGTTGATTCTAAAGTTATTATGCTATAGTGGAAAAGGCCAAGAGTAGCAAAGGTAGTTTTGTGGAAGACCAACAGGGGGCACGGGTGCGGGACTGTTGTAGATACCAAGATTTATAAAACTATAATGATAAAGGCAGCAGAACTGGTAAAGCATAGAGAAAAAGACCAGTGGGGCAGACGGTTAATTCAGAAACACATCCCATATTTGATAACCTGACATTTGACAGAAAGTTGTCATTACCAATCAACTGTCTATGGAGAAAAAGAAAAATAGGTTTTTATCTTACTTCATTCACAAATAACAGACTTGTATGAAAGATATAAAGCTTTTAGAAGAAAATATAGCTGAATACTTTTATGATGTTGGAGTTAGGGAAGCTGTTAATACAAATAAAACAAATGACAAACATGAACATTTTGAGAAGATGGTTTTAATCTTGCATCATGAAAGATACCATAGACAAAGTGAAGACACAAGCCACAGGGAGAGACTATATCTGTCATCCCTATAAGGTGACAGAGAATTAATCCATGCTATGTAAAGAAATCCTGCAAATGAATACAATTAAGACAAACCAGCTTCTAGAAAAATGAGGAAAGGAAAGGATGTGAGTAGACATTCTGGAAAGAAAATCTAAGTGGTCAGTATGGAGATCTCGGCCACAGTCATAATCTGGGAAGTAAAAATTAAGAGTTATCACTTAAGCTCTTCAGAAAGGCAATATTTAGAAGTCTGGTAAGAACTGGCAAAGACACAGGGAGCTGGAGATCTCGGTAAGCAGGCTGGTAGGAGTATACATTGGCACGACTGAGCCCTGAGCGGGTGGGGTAGATGTGTGTTTGAAGGCTAGCATGTACAAGCCGTGAGCAGAATGTGCATTGCAGCCAGGCCCCTGGGGAAGAGTCATCATTTCACCAGGGATCATACCAAGCAGTGGTTAACCTGAAACACTGTGACCTGTCCGAATTCCCAGCCTTGCTCCCCACCCCCAAATACACACTCCCTATCCCCTTTCCTTCCTTAAGTGATTTCCTTAGGACTTAATGCCACCATATACACTGTGTTTCACATAGATCATAGCATATATTTGACATTTTAATCTTTTCTATTGTCTATCTCATGAAGGTAGGTGGTCTCTGTCTCCCCTTCCCCCATCCCTCTCCCAATCCTATCACCCAGCACCTAAGAAAGTACCTGGTGTATTGTTGGAACCCTGTAACTATTTGTGGCAAAAATGAATGGGTGAAATCTCAAAAACACAATACTGAATGAAAAAATGAAAATGCAGAAGGGTATGGATACTATTCATGTAAGTTTTAAAGCACATGATGGTACACAGTTTATGGTTACCTAAGGATGTGTAGTTAAAAAATAAATAAATAAAACATGCATAATAACTGGTAGCTATCTCTGGGGGAGAGCCTGGGGTGGGCAAAGCTTTGGGGCTGGGTTTTAGTCACATCTATAACATTTTGTTTCTTAGATTGGTTGACCTGACATAAATTTGGCAAGATGTTAACATCTTTTATCTGTGGCATTTGAAATATGTTACAATTAAAAAAAATTGCTGGAAAGTGAAGAAGAGAAAGGTTGCTAGGGTATCTCATTATATGAAGGCCGTTCCTCCATTTTTGATGCCAAGGCCACCTTGGACATATGGAATTTTTCACTTTAACCACCCCCCTCAAAGTTGCTGACACCACCAGTCATGGACAGGTGTTTCTGGTTCTACTTATCCTGGAAGATCTAATTCTGCCCTGTTTTATTTAATCAGGACTCTCTATTTGCCTGCGGGGACAGGGCATCAGCTACTGGAAATGAACCCTTCCCCAGTCAGCCATAACGTCACTGTCTACTAACCAGGGTTGGGGCAGGCATCTCAGTGATCAGATGATGGGTGTATGCCAGGCGGAACCAACTTCCAGGCTGGAGCAGACGAAGACATTTATTAACACAGATAAGTTTTTATTGAATTAAGAAGGAGCACTTAGAAGGAAGATTCTAGGGAGTAAGAGGATTAAGTCATTTTGAAACATTTTTCTCCTGTCAAGTGAGTAAACGAAACATCAGCGTGGCCATCTGATTCTGACTCCCTCTAGCCCTGTGGGATGGCAGCCTCCAAAGTGAAGGAGGGAGTGCTCTTAGTTCCCAGGGAAAACATCCATGAATAGGAGTCGGGAATGACCTATCTATAGGACCTTTCTGTGATCAGAATATCCAAGAGAGTACACTACTCCGATAACAAAGGAAGGTGACCTGTAAGGTACCATGGTTTTTTTTGTTATTAAAAAAATACAATTTTTAATAAAAAATGTTGATGTACTTTCCTTCCTTGATAGGTTGCTCTGAGGAAGAACACATAAAATGTCCGCCATCTTTGCCACAACCCTGGAGTGGGCATTACTGTCCACACTGTGCCAATGAGGCTGTGAAACCCAAGTGAGGTTACATAATGCTGGTCACGGAGCAGGGGTATGGCTCCAGGTTCCACCACCTTCAACACCTTCACCTCTTTCCACCTCCTCACCACTCCTCCCCCTCAGCTGCACCCTTGCCAACACACTCACATTTGAGATGTTGACCAAGTATCTTTGGTTCACATTCTGAACATGAAATTGTGTGTGAGGGATGGTTGAATGTGTTCTGAGCTGAGAGTATCCTGTACAAACTGCTATCTCAATTGTTATATTTTTCTTTCCCAAGACTTCTAGTTGGTTCTTTCCCCTATCTTTTTGCTTCATAAAGTCTTGTTAATATCTTGGTTTGCCTTCCTTTATATATTTAAGAATGTAAACATGCTCATTTTTTAAAGATTATTTATTTATTTATTTGAGAGAGAGAGAAAGAGAGTGACCACACGTGTACATGAGCAGGGGGAGGGGCAGAGGGAGAAGCAGACTCCCCTCTGAGCAGGGAGTCCAACTTCAGGCTCAATCCCAGGACCCCAGGATCATGACCTGATCGGAAGGCAGATGCTTAACCAACTGAGCCACCCAGGCATCCCAAACATGCTCCTTTTATTATTATTTTTTTATTTTTTAAAAGATTTTATTTATTTATTTGACAGAGAGAGAGATAGCAAGTAGGCAGAGAGGCAGGCAGAGCAGAGAGCCCCATGCGGGGCTTGATCCCAGGACCCTGAGATCATGACCTGAGCTGAAAGCAGAGGCTCAACCCACTGAGCCACCCAGGTACCCCAACATGCTCCTTTTAAATTCATATTGAGAATGGTTCTATTACATGCATTCATAAAGAATAGGTTTATCTGTTGATTAATTGAGTTTGTGGGAACACTGTCTTAGAGGTACATCTCCCGTGTCCCTTGGAATTTTGGTTGCAAGACCACCGGGACTGGGAAATGTTTCTGATTTCTCTCCATCCCTCTCATTTCATGCCTCCCTGGCTTTGTGGTTGCCTCCCACCGCCCATCCGAGATGGCCCATTTCTCTGACTGGGGTTCCTCTGTTCCTTGGTATACCTTCACCCACCCACCTTTCTCAGCTCCTGCCCAGCTGTGAGGCTGAATTATGATACCAGCTGTGTTCTGCCCTTCCTGCCCCACTCCCTCTGAAGCTGGCCTCGAAGAAATGGAAGCTTGCAATCCCAGCTCCCCCCATGATTGAGCTCTGGCTTCCTCTGCTTGAAGCCCCACAGGTTTGTGACATCAGCTCTTACCACTGTGTTCAGTTTCTAGTCCTTGGATGTGTTTATTTTGGTTCTAATTGTGACCCTGTCTTTTTTTAGGTTAAAAAAAAATTCATCTGTAACTACTCTGCTTGAAGAGCAGGGGGAAATTCAAAGGGTAAACTCACAATATTACTTTGACCTGAAGCCCTAAAGCTGCTATTAATTTTTTTTATTCTTTGAACAGGAATGAATGTTTTGTTTAACTATTTTTTCTGCCTCTTTTTGTTTTTTTTCATCTAAAAGTAGAATGCAGAACATTCTCCACTCCCTGTGGAAAGTCTTGATTTCTGAGGGTATTGGCAAAGTGGTTTGGATTTTTTTTTCAGATTTTTATGGTAGCACATTCAGCTATAATGGGTGGAGTCTGGCCCATTCCTGTATTTCGGAGGACTAAAAATTGGAGGAAGGGAGGGAGGGGATAAGAGCTGCATTCCATGCCTTATCTTTAGCATTTACAAGAACCATATAAATGTATTCAAAATCCCTAAAGCAGGAAGAGAGTAGTAAAACCCATGTGTTCATAGGAAATTCCGCAGCTATTTGCTCTGCAGTATGTTCTGGAAAGAGAAGAGGTAAATACCCAGAGGGAGGTGTCCTGGGTCTCAGAGAGAAGATGGCGGGGCCCACTGTAGCTCCCCTCTGGGGCCACCATGCCCAGTTGGCCCTCCCATACTTCCCCTGGGCCCTGTGGATTATGGCTGCAGAGAGTGAGAAGCTTTGTGAGCCAGGATGGGCTGGTGGTTGTTGGCAGACCTGAGGATCTGCCTCATTGTGTCTCGGGGCTGAGAAGTCATGGAGACTGTCTTCTACTTGGCTTCCACAGTGTGGCAGGCAGCATGGTACAAAGGCCAAAAACACAGAGTTAGGAATCAGAAGTACTGGGTTAGCAAGGCAGCCCATCCACTTACTGGCTGTGTGACGGAGACAGGCTCCTCACTCCCTCCACATCTCAGGTCCTGGCTAGAAATGACATGGGACTAAGGGAAGCTGGCTCATGTGAAGGCTCTTGTGAGAGGAAGGGAAAGAATGCACAGTAAGCACTTAGCACAGGTAAGTACTGTAGGCTGTGTCATTCTTTTTTTGTTTTCTTTCTTTCTTTCTTCCTTCCTTCCTTCCTTCCTTCCTTCCTTCCTTCCTTCCTTCCTTCCTTCCTTTCTTTCTTTCTTTCTTTCTTTCTTTCTTTCTTTCTTTCTTTCTTTCTTTCTTTCTTTCTTTCTTTCTTTCCAGATTTTATTTATTTATTTGACAGAGAGAGATAGCAAGTGAGCGCAAGCAGGCAGAGTAGCAGGCAGAGAGAGAGAGAGAGGCAGAAGCAGGCTCTATGCTGAGCAGGGAGCTTGATGCAGGACTCAACCCCAGGACCTTGGGATCATGACCTGAGCTGAAGGCAGACACTTAACTGACCAAGCCACCCAGGCACTCCTCTTTTTTGCATCATTTCATCAACTGGGCTCATAAAGGGATCGCAGGCAAACTAGAAAACTAACATATTTACTCCTGGGCCAAGTTCCAAGAACAAAGTTATCCTCTCCTCACTTCCACCCTGACCCCAACTGGGACACTCTTCTAAATAAATCTCATATTCTAATTGCGTATCTATGCCTCTTAAGGTTTACTGGGTCTTGATTTCTACTCCCAGTCTATCTGAAATGTGGCTGTTTTCACAAAGTTAAAGAATGCATTTTTCCTGGGGATCCAAGGCCTCAAATTGGGAGGGGGCAGGGGCAGGGGGCTCCGAGGCCTGACTGACCTGGAGTTTCACCCAACCCCCATTCACACCCCACAGGACAAAGCTACCACCCGAAGGAACTACTAGTGACCACTTGTATCTGATGGACCTGTGCTACCAAGGCTTCCCGACCCCCTCCCTCCACCCTGGAAGACTCGTGTGGAAAACAGGAAATTGTTTTTCTCTTCACAAATTGCAAAGAGCTGCATGCCACTCTTTTTAATATGAACTGTGTTTGTTGAGGAGAATCACAAATTTACCTCTGCTCTGAGCCCCGCTGAAGCATAAGCATGGATGGGACTACTTGTACATGTTTTCAACTGAAAACAACTCTTCTATACTTTTTGTACTTCAGGAATGTAAATACGATTAATCTTCAAAACAGGATTAATCTTATTTTAATCTCTTGCATTCCCCCACTAACTAATTATTGTTTCTCAGCATTAATTGTCTACTTTTTTCCCTCACTAAATCAACAAGCCACTTTCCCCAGTCAAACATAACATTTTAGAACTCATTTTTCTACAGCTTGCTCGAATTCTCAGATGGTCTCATGAGGGACCCTAGGGTTCCAAGGCAAGTCAGGAGAAGGGGGTGGGGAGTAGCCACAGGGATGAGGCTACCTTACCTTGTTTTAATCCAGTCAGCCTGGTTTTATAGAGCATATTCTACTTCTGTGCAAGATTTCACCTGAAGAAAAAATTCTAGGGCACACTTCACAAATTGTTAATGTATGAGTGTGATTAAAATGGTGTGACTATTTTAGTCAACCAGAACTCATACCTGAAGTAAGTGCTTCCGCTTTGAAGTTACCACATTAAGATACTGTAGACATATCCCTATGATGTTGCCATTTCTCAAAAAAATTTTTGGCATGTTTGAAGAATTGATTCCAGGGCTAATTTTATATTACTTTGGTTATTTTCACTAGAGACAAAATCTCATACACAAAATGGTGGCGAAAAGAATACTTACTTCTATTGTAAGTACTTCTATTGTTATGGAGAACAAAGGAAATGTAAAATTTACTTCACAAAATGTGAGGTACTAAACAAATGTTATGTTTTTAAAAATCTCTGAGTGTGGGCTTAAATTTTTGAAATGGCCCCTAATGATTCTGAATTAAAACTGTTAAAGAAGATAGATGAAATAAGCTAAGTTCTATATCGTAAGTGGTCCAAAGATAGTAGTAACTGTAATGCAATGGGGTTAACTTTCTTGGCGGTTTAACCTTGACTCTGAAGACAATTCCAGAAGGGCAGCTCTCAAGATTAGAATATTTTAGAGCAACACCTTTGGGAGGTACCATTAGTGGATATACTCTTCTTGTTACCTTGTCCTCTGTCTGGGTATGGGGATTTGGAGAATATAAGTCCCACAAGGAAGTGAATTTCCCAAATCTTCATCCCCAGAACCTGGCACAGTGGCTGGCAGGAGGCAGGTAAGGAATGGATGTTGGTTGAAAATAAAGCTTTCTCAAGGCTAAGTAGATACATATTTATAGGAATACTGATTCCTAAAAGAAGGACTTTATGAATAACAAACTAGATCTGAAACCTTGAATTTTCCTCACATCTTTGTTCTTTATCTTGGGTTGTTAGATGGCCCAGAGAAGCCAAGTGACTCACCTATGGTCACACAGTAAACACATGGCAGGGTGAAGACCAAGCCCAGGGCTACTGACTCTCAGCCCAGGGCTCTCTGCACCCTACCTTGTTGCCCAGGCTTGCTTCATGTGCATGCCACCTGTGTATTCACATAGAGTTCCCACTTGGTTTAATGGTCTGCTGTTGCTGTACTGAAATTCTTCATCATTTTTAAAGAAGGGGACCCGCACTTTAATTTTCCACTGGACTCCACAGATTATTTGGGTCTTTCCAGTACCCCTGTGGGTGTGATTCAAGGATCAGTCATGCTAGAGAATTGTGTTCTAGTACTCTCTCTTCAGATCAAAGACAGGAGCTGACAGGAAATGAGGATCAATCACCCAGGACTCTACTCTTGGTTTTGACTTCCAGTTGGTGCTTCATCCATGGCAACTGCTTACCTATCAGCTTGTTGGACACCAAAACCAACTCTTCCTGGGTGGCTCCCCGTGCTGGGCGGTAGCTTGGAGTAACGCTAGCCAACATAGCTACACCCAGCCAACATCAAAACAGCTGGTTGAACAGTGAAAAATCCTCTTCTTAAATATAATCACTGGCTGTTTGGTATATTGCCAAGAGAATTGGGCTATCGTTTTTGTTTATTTACTTGTTTTCCCGCTGAACTAATTGATTTGTCATTGAATTGCCTCAAAAGCACAGTTTTGATGTTCTGTGGGGACAGCTACTGGCTCCCATTGTATGGAAATTTGTTTCTTTTCTAACAGGACCTCATCAGGTTGCGTGCTCAGCTGATGTGATTAAGTGTGGAGTCTGCTCATAAAAGCTAATTTATCAGCTTGACCATCTTCTTCCATCCAAGGCTGGTCCTTGGCGATGCTGGGAGATAAATAATGCCTGTTTGGCACCTTTCCCCGTTCCGCTGGGTCTTTTCTGACTTTCTTCTTCACACATAAAATAGTCAAATGCTCAGGGCCACCACTGTAGCCCCCCGAGAACTGGGACTTTGCTCTGCATTTTTAGCATCACTTCCCCATCACCGCTCCCCTGGACTGGCCCTTGGTTTGCGGCGACTGTGCTCTGCCACCCGACCGTGAGCAATCTTTATCTGATGCCTCCACCCCAGTGCCTGTCTTGCACTGGCTCAATAGTGTGTCCCTGTGTGGGGACATATGCCTCAGCTCTGTTAAAATGCCTGCAGACTTCAGCAGATGCTACCACTGTCCCGAACCATCTTGTAGCACAGCACTGGTTCTCGTCTATGTAGACAGGTGAACGCAAACACCCTCCGCTCTCTGCCTAAGGGATGCCTGTGGGGCACACTGGAGTGACACCTGCAGGAGTGAGTGGGAGTGGAGGACAATGCCCCAGCCTTGACGGCAGGTGAATATCCTTAAGCTCGTGTCACGCTGTATCCCAGAGATCGCAGCAAGATGGAGCCCAAGTTGACGGCATTGGAAATTGCTATGAACAAGACTTTAGTGTCTTCCCTTCGTTTCCCATCTCAAGTCCCACTCCCATGTTGGTGTTTCCTTGACTACCTGCCAAATAAATCCCTTGCACCCAAATCTTTGTTTCCAGGTCTGTTTGTTGGGCAGCCAGCCTAAGACCATTGGTGCCAAGAGAAGCTTTGGAAGCAGAAGCTTGGGGCTGGATTCTGAGTTACATCATTGCTTACTGATGGTGGTTGAGTACCAGGCGATGTGCAACCGTGTTTACCAAGGCTCCTGCCTGCTGTGGATCAAGACAAACTCCAGGCAGAAGGGCAGACACAGCGGCTTACACAGTAGCTATAGTGACTGCAGATTAGGGGCAATGACCATTTTAAGAACTCATTGTAGCTGTCATAGTAACCCATCTCATCTGCTAAAGTCAGGACCTCGTTAGGGAAGAAGTGGAAACCAGAAACCTGTGGTGGGGCTTTTTTGTGGATGAACTTGATCCCCTGAGCCCTGGGGACTGGCAGGGTGGCACCGTCTTTGTTGCCAGGGTTGAGTACGCTCCCACTGCCTGCATACCATGGACAGACTTCATGTAGAGCAGGTGCTTTGCAAGGTGATGTGTCTTTCCCCCCAAAACCTTCCTGCCTTTCTTCATGGCTTTGAGCCTGGTCACAAGGGTCCTGACATAGCTGGGGCCTGAGCAGGGAAGCTTTGTCCCTGCTACTGGAAGAAAAGGGTATGTCCACAAGGGCTGCAGGGCCTGCCTGACAGATGCTGGCAGGGATGGCAGAGGACGTGCCTGGGAATGGCTCATGGTCGGAGGTCATGAGGACCAGGGAGCAAGGAATAAAAGGTTAGGTGGGAGTTTATTGACATAGTGCCACACTTCTGTGACTCAGGCACTAGCAACGTGGCAACTTGGCTGAAGCTAGCCCTCTGCATTGCTCAAATGGCTTCTTGAAGCTCAGAACATTGAGGAACCACGGTGGGTGAGGTGGAGATGCTCTTATGGACGGGGATCCAGTGTTAGTACACATGACACAATGCCACACTTCTGAGTCCAGATAACTGCAAGTAATCCCCACAACAGAGAGCAAGAACAGAACAGCCACTGGGGACACTGACCCCCAGGGATCTGTTGTGGTGGTGACTAGACCATGGATTTCCTGGTGGTGAGATAGACAGGAAACCCGTAGGCTATTGCTTGACTTGTTCTCAGTGAGATCAAGAGAGACGGATGGAAGGCTGATGCCCCCCCATAGCTGTGGAAATGGCTGTCCCTTTCCCAGTGTTCAGGACTGAGCCTGTTCTCAGACCCAGGGACCAATAAAGGAGAAGCCATGTTTCCTTGAGGGAGGACTGTGCAGTAGCAGCCTAGAGTAGATATTCCTCTAATCCTTCCCCAAAGGTGCCTGTAGATATTTCCAAAATATACCCACTGGGAGAAGGAGAACATGGAGATCTTTTGAGGGCTCTGGGATACACTGATTCCAGATATATTGACTACTTACTGTTGTGTAACAAATCACCCCAACAACGAGTGGCTCAACATGACGACAACCCTCTACTATCTCTTACTATTCTGTGGGTCAGGAATTGGGGAGGGACTTGCAGGCAGGCCCAGAGGGTTCAGGGATTAACACCCCAGAACAGCCCACAGCCAAGGGTGATGGGGAGTCGAGCCCCAGGTGTCTGCTCTGTGCTTCCAGCACACCGTGTGCTGGCTTTTCTCCCTTCCTGGTCCAACTTGCCCACTTCCGCAGTGGTGCTTCCTGAAATCACTTCTCCGATAAATCAGTCACACTCCCATCCTTGTTTCAGGGTCTGCTTGTGGTGAACCCAGCCCATGACACAGGCTCTGGTAGGACAGGCTCTTAGCTGCTGAAGACCAAGACACCATGTCTTTGGGTCAAAGAAGAAGATACTGAACAGGCTGTTGGATGAGCCCATGGCCTCCAGCTGCCTCCTAAGAAAATTTGCCCAGATCGATGCTCTCCGGGATACGCTGCTTTGAATTGTTCTGCTCACAAGGTTGATGCTACTCACCTGCTGCCCCCCCACTCCACGGGGACAGACTGGGGACTGCTGTCTGAGTCAAAGACGGTGATGGCATGGGTGACACCCCTCAGAAGTGGAGGTTGCAAAGATGCCAAATCAAAGCGGTCCGGACTGTGTGATGACAGAGGACTCTGGGTAGTGTGTGTGGGGCAGACAAAGTGGAGGCGGGTCCCTCCATGCCTCCTCCACATCACCATGCTGTGGCTCAGATTCCTGTCAGCTCTGCGGTGCACCCTGGGTGGGCTGCCCCGCAGTGAGGGTGTGGCTGCCGGGAACCCCTCATTGCACGTATCCTATCACCGGGGATGATCTCCCCATCTGTTGGCCTTGCCATTTAAAGAGCCCCTGAGATCCCACCATGTAGCCTCCTGCAGGATGTGAGGGTCGTCGTGTCCAAGCCAAGGTCTATAGACAGTCCCAACCAGAGTCCTAAGGCTACACGTGCCCCTTGGATTCACCAGGGTCAAGCACCATGACCTTGTGTTATCTTACTGACCCTAGTGGAGTGGTTCTCAACTCTGGCTGCCTTTACTCTCACTGAAAAGTTAAAAAAAATTATATATTTACATACACACATACTCACACACACACACACACACACACATTTGTTCCCACCCCTGGAGATTCTAATTCACATGTTCTGGTTTTTGTTTTTGTTTTAAAATTTTATTTATTTGAGAGAGAGAGAGAGCATGTATGAGACAGAGAGAGAGAGAAAGAGAGAGAGAGAACACTCATTCGCATGTGCACACAAGCTGTGGGGAGGGGGCAGAGGGAGAGGGAAAAGCAGACTCCCCTCTGAGCAGGGAGCCACACTGCTGCTTGATCCCAGGACCCCGAGATCACAATCTGAGCCCAAGGGAGATGTTTAACTGACTGAGCCCCCCAGACACCCACACACATTCTGTTTTGAGGCACAGGTACTGGCCTGTTTTAAAAACTCCTCAGGTGAGTTTTTAAATAGCTTTTTATTTTGAAATAATTATAGGTTGGCAAAGAAAAAAAAAAGTTTTGTGTACCCTCAACCCATCCTCCCCCAGTGGTAACATTTTGTATGACCCAGTAGACTATCAAAACCAGGAAACTAACACTAGTACAATTTCATCAGTTATAGCAACATTCTATGTGTGTGTGCGTCTTTGCTGTGTGTGTGCACACATCTACGCTTGTGTACTGCTGTGTGTGTCTGTGTGTGGATGTGTGTATGTATGTGGATGTGTGTATGTATGCACACACGCATGTGTGTATGTGTGCACGCACGCACATGTATCCCCCACTCCATCTCCTACTTTGGTACAGCTGGTCTTCAACGTTCTGTACCTCACTTCCCTCATTTCTAAAACTGGGGAGTTAAGTTTTATTATCTCCAAAGTTTCTTCCAGGACCATGGTTGAGAATCAGGCAACTGGGGTTGGTCCTGAGAGATGAGGTTTGTGCCTCTCAGGAGTTGGGCAGAGCAGAGAGTGAACAAAGCAAGTCCTGGCTGTGGAGCGACAGGGTGGGTTGTGGTGGGGCGTCGTGAGTGTCTGGAGGAGTGGGAGTGGCAGATGAGGACAGATATCATGAGTGCTCACTTCCCTTCTCATTGCTGCCAGATTTCTCCTCACCCAGGCCTTTCCAAACTATGGAGAATGGCCCATGGTATAGCAGTGGCTGATGAAACATGACCAGAGCCCCTGCGTGGCCCAGGAGCCAGTTTGACATGTATTTCTGAGCCTTAGCATCTGAGAGAAGATGTTTCCTAAAGCTACCCACCTGCTCCAGGGCAGGGCCAGGGCTGTGGTTGGGGTGGGGGCCCTGCTCTGGGTGGGTCTCTGCAGATGAAAGTGAGGGAGGGGGCAGGGGTGTGAAAGGGAGAAGTGGGTGACTATGACATCAGTAGTGCCCAGGCCTGAGGACAATCTAAGCCAAGCATGGGGCTGGGGACAGAATCCTATAGGCTGGTCAGTGCTGCTCTGAGTTGCCTGAGTGGAGCAATGTGTGCAGGGCGGGTGTGGGGTGTGACTATGGGGGACCTTGCTGGGGCCTGGAACTTGGTGATCATGGTCTTAGAAACTTGTGGTCTTGACCATTTCATTCTCTGCTTGACCAAATGGACTACAACCTTCATTGGCTTTGTGGGCAGAGCCCTTGGGTAGAGGTTCAACCCCCCTGGTAAGGAATCAGGACCTGGAATCTGAGTTATATGGGTCCCAAGGAGACGAGGGAGTATCCATATGTTGGAGAACAGGAAGGGGGAAGGCACACCCAAGCCTTCAAGGCCAAGGATCAACAACCATGATATGAGTTACCTTCCCTCCTTTTGTAGAATTAATGTTAGAGCTTCTTTGGTAAAGCTCATAGAACACTGCTTTTGGAATTGGACCAGATTTCACTATGTACTCGTTCTGTGACATTGGGAAAGTTTCTTCATGTCTCTGGGCCTGTTTCTTCATCTCTTCTTCCTAGAGTTGTTGAAGCTTAAGGGACATAAAACCCAAGTACAGTGCCTGGCATACAGCAAATGCCCTACTCCATTAACCACATCTTATTCCCCCCCCTGTAATCTGATGCTTTGACATCTGGGGGTCTTGCTGATCTGGCTGTCCCATGGCTAGTCAGTTCTTAGAGATAGTAAACAACTCACCAGCAAGCACACCCTTCAAATACAAACGAACCAATCCAGAACCCACATACCCAATCACTTCCTTTATCAGGCCCTAATCTCTCCATGGCCTGGCATTGGGCAGTGGCAGACAGCCCCTATGATTCAGAGCCTGCTGAAAACTAGCCAGTCCTAAACTACCTTATCTCCACCTTCCCATCCCTTCCAATGAAACCACAATAAATGCTCTTGCCCACCTTTCCTTTCACTCCCTCTGCCCCTTGACTGGTGCTTCCCTGTGTGGCCCTCCGTGCCATGCCTCCTCCTCTTGAGAACTGTGACAAACTATAATTAAATGACAACCATCTCCTGATCTATTGGCTTTACAGTACCTCTAATTTTCTATTAACATACTGCATTTTATTTAACTTTGCTTTAAGGGCATTTTTAGGATCATAGCAAAATTGAGCAGAGGGTACAGAGATTTCCCACACTCTCCTTCCCCCCACATGCATAGCCTCCCAGCACAGTGGTACGTTTGTTACAAGTGATGACCCTCCATTGATCCATCATTATCTGTACATTATATTTTAGAACACCTGAATATGGCCAGTACTAATATTATTTGTGTAGTTGTTTGGGCTTGTTGGATTGTCCATGGATTTATATGACCTTCCTGGGCTAAGAGATACCCAAAGCACAGGGTGGTGTCCTTCTGGGTCACCAATATCAAGAAGTGTTAGGGGATGAGGGCAAAGTGCTGTGACAGAGACAGGGCATGCGGGCAGCTGGCACAGTGCAGCTCTTCCTCAGAGGAGAGACCATCAGATAGCTCATCACCCAACAGTAAAGTCTACAGTTCACCAGAAAAAAAGAAAAATTTGGAATCTTTATCCATCTAGATTTACCTAACATGTAGCCTTCAGATATCTAAAGGAAAACCTGACAAGAGTCACAGGAAAAGTTGACAGATCCACATTCATAATGGGAGAATTTGAACTTTTTTTCAAGCACACGTGGAACATTCCAAAAAAATGATCACATACTGGCCCACCAAACATACCCTGAGAAATCACATCACTTCAGTACCATCTAAGCCATGTTCTCTCAATACAGTGCAATGAAACAAGAAAACAAAATGGCAGGAAAAACATTCCTGAATTTTCCATGTTCTTAGAAATGTTAAAGTACTTCTAAAAAACTCATGATAGAAGAAAAAGTCATCTGGAAAAGGGACAGTAGGAGGGTGAGTGGAAGCAGGGAGACCCATGACCGAACAGTTGGAATGGTCCAGAAAGATGATGGCAATGTGGGTTACAATGGCCATGAATGAAAGAAAGAATTGTGATCTAGATTTGTGACATATTGAGGAAGTAAAATTGATGGAAAGAAAAAAAATGCACTGTGGCTCTCTTCCCCAACCTCCTGACTGAAGCATTGACTCTTTAACCCTGCCATCTACTTCCGGTTTTCACTGCTGGTTTTCAGTGGCGTAGCAGTCACGCCCAGGGATATTCTAGTCCTCTAGCATGGGGTGGGGCAGACCAACCGCTGTCCTCAGCCACTGCAAGCCTGGAGTGAGACCCGGATCTCTCTCTTCCCCCTGCCTTGCTGAATGCAGCTTTGGGTTGGGGAGGACAAATAAGTGTGGCTGAAGGACAAAGCTCTCCTCATTTCCCTGGTGCATTCTTGGAAACCAACCCAGAGCTAGTTGCTTAAAGAAAATCTTTTTCCCCCGCTGAAACGATGTTGTAATTAAGGGCTACATCCTGTCAAAGGACTTAGCAAATAACTCATAGATGTGATGCCCTCACCAAGTAAATACCATGCAATGAATTACAAAATTTAGATGACCTTATCCAGTTTCCTTGTTTTATCATTAGACTAAATGTTCTATAAAGATAACCATGATGGTTTTCCTCACTACCACATTTTCAGGACCTAGCACAAAGAATAAGAAAGATTTAGAAGAGGTTCTGGTTGTGTTTTCTTAGATTTTTTTGGTCTATTTGCCATCCATTAACCCCTGGGCCAATTATATTAACTATATTTCCTTTTTTCCCCTCAACTTTACTGAGGTATGATTAACAAATTTAAAAAGTACATTTTCATATACATTGGGAAATGGGGACCATGATCAAGCTAATTAATGTATCCGTCACTCCATATAGTTACTGTTTACATATGTGTGGTGAAAATATTTATGATTTACTCTGTTAGCAAATTTCAAGTATACAATATAGTATTTAATAACTATTGTCACCATGCTATGCCTAAGATATCTATTTCATTTATTTCTGCTCTGATCTTTATTATTTCCTTCCTTTTGCTAACTTTGGGCTTAGTTTGTTCTTTTTGTAGTTCCTTGAGGTATAAAGTTAGATTGCTTATCTGAGATCAATTTTGTTAATGTAAGAATATTTCTATAAACTTTCGTCTTAGAGCTGATTTTACTACCTCCCATAAATTTTTGTATTCTGTGCTCTATTTTCATTTGTATTGAGATAATGTTTATTTTCCTTTTGATTTCCTCTTTGTCCCATTGATTGCTCAGGAGCATGCTGTTAATTTCTACATATTTGTGAATTTTCCAGTTTTGTTCCTGTTATTGATTTCTAGTTTTAAACATTGTGGTATGAAAAAGAAAAGACACTTGATATAATCTCAACCTTCTTAACTTTGCTAAGACTTGTTTTGTGGCCTAACGTGATCCAACCTGGAGAATGTTCTATGTGCACTTGAAAAGAGTATGTATTCTGCTGCTGGTGTTTGGAATGTTCTGTTTATTCCTGTCAGGTCCATGTGGTCTAAAATGCAGTTCAGGTCCAATGCTTCTTATTGATTTTCTGTCTGGATGATGTATACATTGCTGAAGTGGGGTATTGAAGTCATCATCTATTATTATATTGCTGTCTATTCTTCTTTTCAATTCTGTTAATATTTGCTTTGTATATTCAGGTACTCCAATGTTGAGGACAGATGTATTTACAATTGTTGTATTTTCTGAGTGAACTGACTCCTTTATCATTATATAGTGATATTCTTTGTCTCATGTGACAGTTTTCAACTTAGTCTATTTTGTCTTGATAGAAGGATAGCCAGTCCCACTCTGCTTTGGTTAACCATTCTCATGGAACATCTTTGGTCCCTTCACTTTCAGCCTGTGAATGTACTTAAAGCTAAGGTGAATCTCTCATACACATATAGCTGAATTGTGTTTTTAATCCATTCAGCCACTCTGTGTCTTCTGACAGAGAATTTAATCCACTTACATTTAAAGTAGTTATTGATAGGTAAAGACTTACTATTGCCATTTTGTTAACTGTGTTTTGACTGCTTTGTAGTTCTTTTCTTCCTCTTTTGCTGTCTTCCTTTGCGATTTGATGATTTTTTCTTTTTTGGTAGTGGTATGCTTTGATTCCTTTCTCTTAATCTTCTGTGTACTTACTATAGGTTTAGGGTTTTTGTGTGTGTGTGATTACCATGAGGCTTACATAAAACATCTTATAGTTAAAACAGTCTGTTTTAAGTTGATAACAGCTTAACTTTGACCACATACAAAAACTACAATTTTACTTCTCTTCTTCCCACATTTTGTGGTTGATGTCATAGTTTACATATTTTATATTGTGTATCCATTAATGAATTATTGTAGCTATAGCTTAAAAAAATACTTTGTCTTAACTTTTACACTAGAGTTAAAAGTAATTTATGCACCACTATTACAGTGCTAAAGTATTTGGATTTGACTATATTCTTCCCTTTACAGTGAGTTTTATACTTTCATATATTTTTATGTTATAAGTTAGTATTTTTTCATTTCAACTTGAAGAACTCCCTGTAGTATTTCTTGTAAGGCAGGTCTATTGGTGATGGATTTCCATAGCCTTTTTTGGTCTGATAAAGTCTTTATCTCTTCTTCCTTTCTGGAGGACAGTTTGGCTGGGTATAGTAATCTTGGTAGGAAAATTTTTTCTTTGAACACTGACTGTATTATCTCACTTTCTCCAGACCTGTTTCTGCTCTGAGAAACCCACTGACAGTATTATGGGGGTTCCCTTGCATGAGAAGTCACTTTTTTCCTGCTTCTTTTAAAATTCTCTCATAATGTGTTTTGGTGATCTCCTTATGTTTAATCTATCAAGAGTTCTTTGGGCTTCATGGATCTGTACCCCTTCAGATTTGGGAGGTTTCCTGTCATTATTTCATTAAGTACATTTTCTGTCCCTTTTTCGTTCCCTGCTCCTCCTGGGGCTTTACTAATGTGCGCACATCTTCCTTAACTTATGATGGAGTTATGTCTCAATAAACCCATCTTAAGTTGAAAATATTTTAATTTGAAAATGCGTTTAATACACCTAACCTACCAAGCATCATAGCTTAGCTTAACCTACCTTACTGTGCTCAGGACACTTCTGTTGGTCTGCAGTCAGACAAAATCACCTAACACAAAACTTATCTGATAATACAGTGTTGTTCTTCCTTCTGCTTGATTGAGTCTATGGCTGAAAGTCTCTTCGGTTTTTCAGTTCAGTCATTGTGTCCTTTGGATCCAAAAATTATTTGGTTCCTTTTTATGGTTTCTGTTTCTTTGTTGAACTTCTCATTTTGCTCATGTGTTATTTTCCTGGTTTTCTTTAGTTATTTATCTGTGGTCTCTGGTAGCTCACTGAGCTTCTTCATTTTGACAATTATTTTGGATTCTTTGACAGGGAGTTTGTAGGTTTTCATTACTTTAGGATCAGTTTCTAGAGCTTTATTTTATTCCTTTGGTGTTGTCCTAGTTCTCTGATTATTCATGATCTTCATTGCCCTGTGTCTGTACATTTGAAGAAATAGTCACCTCTTCCCGTCTTTACAGATTGGCTTTGACAGGAAAAGCTCTTCACCAGTCAGCCTGTCTAGAAATTCTGGATAGGACAATTGGGTGAGGGAGGCCCATGGGCTAGTTTAGTCCTAGAGTCCTCAGTGGGGCTGGGCTAATGTCTGGGTCAGAGGGCTGGTGAACCTGGTGCCTAGGTCCACAGGAGTTCACCTAGAACCTGAGTACACTGGGTTGGTGTGGGCTGGCCTAGCACTAGGGTTCACAGGGGCAGACCTGGAGTCCCTCCTGGTGTAGGGACAGGCTTTGAGCCTGAGTCCTCAGGGACCAGCTTGGCATTGAATGGGCTTGATGCCTAGATCCACAGTCTGTGGGGGCTGGCCTGGCACCATGGTTTACTGAAGGAGGTCTGGTGCCTGGGTCCATGGAGGTCAGCCTGGCACTGAGGTCAGCTTGGAGCTGAGTCCCTAGGGGCAAGGCAGGGGCCTGGGGTTAGGGGCTGGCTTGTCACTTGGGTGAGCCTGGAGCCTGGGGCTGCATAGGCCAGCTTGCTGCCTGGGTTCGCTGATACAAGCTTGCTGCTGTGGTCTATGGTAGAGATGGGTGCTCATGTCATTCTCCTGCCACCATGCAGTGGGTATCTTTCTCCAAGCTGTACTGTAAGGAGTTGGGGAGGGGTGGTGTGGTGTCTTAGTCCATTCAGGCTGCTATAACAAAATATTACAGACTGAGTGGAGAAACACAAAAATTTATTTCTTATGGTTCTGAAGGCTAGAAGTCCAAGATCAGGGTTCTAGCATGGCCAGATCCTGGAGGGAATTTCTTCTGCATTGCAGAATTCTGACTTCTCACTGTGTCCTCACAGGGTGAGAAGGGTAAGGGACATTTTGGGGCCTTCTTTTATAAGGGCACTAGTCTGAATCATGAGGGCTCTGCTTTCCAAGGTCCCCCAAAGTCCCCACCTCCTAATGCCATCACAGAGGACATCAGGTTTCAACATATGAAATTTAGGAGGACACAAACATTCAGGCCAGAGCACATGGATAATGTGAAACTGTCCTTCCTACCCTCTTCAATGCACTGTCTTATTTCTGTGCTCTACTCGGGTGCTGCAAACTCACCTGGATTCTTCAGTTCTCATGAAGGTTTTTATGTGAGTGGTTGTTCAAATTGATATTTCTGTGAGGGTTGAATCCTGGAAACTCCTATTCTGCCACCTTGCTGTCGTCACTCCTTTTAACAGTATTTTCTTATTTTCTGCATTCTTCATACTCTGGCATTTGGGCACCTTGCAGACTCTGGGAAAGATTGCCTTTCCCAGGGCCAGTCCGTTCTTAGAGCTAGCACACGACTTGGCCAGGAGCATCTTTTTCGTATGCAAACCAAATTGTCCCAGGTCTATGGCATCTGCCACCTCCTCATCTAACTCTCACATACCTAGCCAGCTCTTCCTCTGCCTTGTGTCATTCCAGGACCAGGTACCAGGTAACTAGAGATCATCCCTATTGCCCAAAGCCCCCTGTAATTATTCGATCTAGTCAATCCTGAATTAATTACCCTGCTTTGCCTTTTCTGAGGGAGCCTCAATAGAGACCGACTCAGACTTTGCCCTTGCTTTTGTCTTCTGCCTTTTAGGACAGCCTGATATTTCCCCAGTGTCCCTGCTTGGAGTGGTATGTCCCTTTCTCTTGGGAAATAGAATAAATTCTTCTTTCAATAACATTGGACTCTCTGTGTAACCTCCATAAATTAAAACTACACAGTATACATTTCAGAACAGAAGAGGTCTAATAAATATTTGGCTGTCTTAATGAAAGAATGAATGTATGATTTAAAAATAATATTTAGTGATCTTAAGTGGCTAACCCAAAGTTACCCAGCTAGGCAGCAGTCAAACACTGAAACCCTTAGTCTCTCAACTTTTATTTATTGCTGCCTTCCTTTGGGGGTCTCAAAGTACTTGCCATATTGGTGTACAGGAGCTGGTATATAAGCTAAAGAATATACACAGCCAACAAAATACAACTCTATTGTATCATAGATTTGACCTCCCAAACCATTCTTTCAGGCCATTGCAAATGAAATATATATTTTCTTCATAACTGGAATTGCTTTTTTAGAATTTAAGAGGATTTTAGGGATGATTCCTAATTTTTTTACAGCGATTTCAGGGAGAGCTGATGAGAGCCCTGTTCTCTTGTAGTAAGTGGCCATTCAGGAAGCAGAGCCTTCCAGAACAATCTCATCGATCAGTCTTCTCAAGGCAGTTCTTACATCTTTGGAGTTTTTGAAGGCTTTGCTAAAGGACTTTAGTGGGGAGACCAAGGAATGATGATATGCCTTTGGGAACTGCTCTTCTATGAGATAATTTGACAGTGTTGGAGGATGAGAGTAGGACTATCTATATATAGTGATGGCCAGACTTGGGTTTGAACTCTACCTGTATAACCTTAAACATGCCGATTAATCCTCAGTATGCTCATCTGTAAAGTGGAATTAAAAACATCCAAGTTCCCAGCTTATTCTTAGAATTAGATGACACAGTCACAATAGAATCAATTAGGTATTCACCAAAAGGAAGCTGTTGTTGCATATCATAGGGCAGGTCTATGGAGAGGTGATGAGTTCACAGAAAAGGCTCGTGTCCATGGAGCTAATGTGAAGGCAGCAGGTACACGCCAAGTGCCCAATCACCCTAAATGCCCAGGCTCAGAGGCTTCAAGGAGGAAAGACTTGCAAATCTGGACAAACTTGCAGAGTCCCTCATTTCCTACGCTGGGAGATCTGTCAGTGGAGGTCCAGCAGAGGCTGACCTCATTTGGATCTTTCCTGTGTACATGCTGGTAACCAGCTAGCACCACAGTGAATGGGATGTGCTCAGTTCCAGGAATTTGCTAGTCAACAAACTAATCAGACAAACATTGAACAGACTGTACTGATCACCTACTGTGTGGAATGCACTAGGCTTAGAGAATCTATTCTTGTTCTTCCTCATGAAGCAAACGAGAAGCTAAACTTCCCTGGAACTGAATAGGCTGGAAACCACCTGCTCCTGTCGGGTTGAGGTTTTCCAGAGCACTGTGGGAAAGGGTCATTGCTGATCTTAAAGTCAGTGACTGTTTTGGACTTTCCAAAACAATTCAACCAAAGGCTAATTGCAAAACTTAGGAAAAGTTAAAACAATGTGATTTTATTTCTTAATTAAAAATTTTTTTAAGATTTTGTTTATTTATTTGAGAAAGAGAGAGCAGGGGAGAGGAGCAGAGGGAGAAGGAGAAGCAGTCTCCCTCTTGAGGAGGAGGACTTGGACTTGATCCCAGGATGCTGGGTCATGACCTGAGCTCAAGGCAGAAGCTTAACCGACTGACCCACCTAGGGACCCCAACAATGTGATTTTTGAAGCTATGAGTTTCTATAGCTTTGAATTATAGTAACTAGTCAAGGATAATTTTTAAAAGATAGCCAACATCCTATTGAATGATCTACAACATTTGAAAATAATTTTGTCTTATTTTCATGAACATTTATTTTTATTGAAGTATGGTTGACATACAATGTTATGTTAGTGTCAGGGGTACAACATGGTGATTCAACAACTCTATAGGTTATGCTGTGTTCACCACAAGAGTAGCTACCATCTGTCATCACACAACACTATTACAATATCATTGACTATCTTCCCTGTGCTATACTTTTCATCCCCATGACTTGTTCATTCCATAAGTGGAAGCCTGGACCTCCTGTTCCACTTCACCCATTTTATTCATCTTGCCTTCCCCCATCCCCTAGCAGCCACCTGCTTGTTCTCCATATTTATGGGTTTGTTTCTGTCTTTTTTGTTTGTTTGTGTTTTTGTTCATTTGTTTTGGTTTTTAGATTCCACATAAAAGTGAAATTACATAGTTTCTGTCTTTCTCTGCCTGACTTATTATGAAATTTAGCATAATACTCTCTAGGTCCATCCATGTTGTCACAACTGACAAGAACTCATTCTTTTTTATGGCTGAGTAATATATCTATATATAAACCAACATTTATTTTTAAACTTTAAAAATACTATATGTGATCTTATTTTACATCATATATCAAAAATGTATCATCAAAGAACAACACATAGAGCCAAAATGACAAAAACTCTTAGAAGAAAAAAGGGGAAAACTTCATGACATTGGATTTGGCAATAACTTCTTGGATATGATACCAAAGCTTAGGGTACAAAGAAAAAATCGATAAACTGGACTTCTTCAAAACGAAAACTTTGTGTATCAAAGGATATAAGTAACGCAGTGAAAAGACAACTCATAGAATGGGAAAAAAACTTGCAAATTATATATCTCTTAAGAGATTACTATATAGTTAAAAATCTTTCTGGAAGGTGGGGTGCCTGTGTGGCTCAGTCGGTTAAACATTGGACTCTCGATTTCAGCTCAGGTCATGATCTCAGGATCGTGAGATTGAGCCCTGAATCAGGCCCCACAGTGAGTGTGGAGTCTGCGTAAGATTCTCCCCTCCCCTCCTCATGCTAGCTCTGTCTCTCTTTAAAAAAAAGAAAAAAGGAGAGAAAGTAATATCTATAATATGTAAAGAACTCCTATAATTCAGCAAAACAAAACAAAAAACCAAAAACCAAAGCTGGATCTTAAAATTGACTTGAATAAAGCGTTTCAGTAGACATTTCTCCAAAGAAGATATACAAAGAAGATACAGAAATGGTCAATGAACACATGAAAAGATATTTAACATCACTAGTCCTTGGGGCAATGCAAATCAAACATCACAATGAGACACCACTTCAAGTCCATTAGGATGGCTACTATCAAAAACAAACAAACAAAAACCCAGAAAATAACAGTCATTGGCAAGGATGTAGAGAAATTGGAACCCTTGTGTATTACCAGTGAAAGTGTAAAATGCTGTGGAAAACAGTTTGGCAGTTCCTCAAAAAATTAAACATAGAATTGCCATATGATCCAGCAATTTTGCTCCTAGAGATACATCCAAAAGAATTCCAAGCAGGGACTCGAACAGATACTTGCACACCACTGTTAACAGCAACATCATTCACAGCAACAAAATGGTGGGAGCAGCCCAAATCTCCAATAGACGAATGGATAAAAAAACATGTGGCCTATACACACAATGGAATATTATGCAGCTTTAAAAAGAAATTTTGGCACATGCTACAACAGGAATGAATCTTGAAGACAACAAGCTAAGTGAAATAAGGTGGACACAAAAAGACAAATACTGTACAAGTCTACTGATATGAGGTGCCTAGAATTGTCAACTTCCTAGGGACAGAAAATGAGGTGGTGCTTTGCAGGGCTTGGGAGCAGAGGGAATGGGGAGTTAATGTTTAATGCGTACAGAATTTCTGTTTGAGAAGATGAAAAATTTCTGGAGCAGGAAGGTGGGGTGGTCACACCACAATGTGAATGTACTTAATACCACTGAGTAGCACACTAAATGGTAAGCTTTATGTATGATTTTCCACGGTAAAAGAGAATTCTGATACATGGATGAACCTTGAAAATATGCTGAGGGAACTAGTCTGGATACAAAAGGACAAATATTGTATGATTCTATTTATGTGAGGCACTGAGAATAGGCAAATTCATAGAGACAGAAAGTAGAATGGTGGTTACCAGGGGCTGGGGGGAAAGGTGTAATGAGGAATTACTGTTTAATAGGTTTCTATCTGAGATGACAAAAAAGTTCTGGAAATGGATAGTGGAGGTGGTTGCACCACATTGTGAACATACTTAATGTTACTGAACGGTATACTTTAAAATGATTAAAAAGGTAAATTTTATGTTACGTATTTTACCACAGCAAAAAAAGGAATATGTGTGCAAGTTGAAGGCATCACATAATATAAAATAGTATAAAATGAAAAGGAAATCTCTCTTCCTCCTAATAAATTCTTTTAAGTGTTTCTTGTGGTTGTCACTATAATTCTAAATCACCTGTGTGTCTCTCTATGCCTTGATCTTCCCACTGTAGGCTGCGTCTGCGGCTTCCTCTCAAGGACAGATGAGGGATTGAGAATACATCCACTAACTCCCATCAACCCTCCGGCTCTGTCTCCTGATCCTCAATATTTCCTTGATACTTTACATGATAAATTAATTTCTAATCATTAATTTTTAGCTTTAAATAACACACTTAACACTTTATCTCCTGAAAAATTTTTTAATATAGAAATTTGCAAAAGTATGCAAAAGTAGAGAGAAGAATATAGTAAGCTGTTACGTGTCTAGCACCTAGCTTCTCCTGTGAACCCATGACCAGTCTTGTTTCATCCATGTCCCCACTCACTCCCCTCTACTGATTATTTTGAAACAAATCTTAGACATGGTATTATTTTATTGGTAAATATTTCAGTATGTATTTATTAAAAATAAGAATAAAAACCCTCACAACGTAACTGCAGTGCCATTACCACACCTAAAAAAAAAGGAACAATAATTCCTTAATAGCCAGTTACTGTTGATATTTTAATCTTGGTCTTTTTTTTTTTCAGTTTATTCAAACCGGGATCCAAATAAGGCCCTTAGATTGCAATTGGTTGACACGTCTCTTTAGCCTCTCAATCTATTGGTCCCTCACCCTACTTTTTCTTCCCATTGCAAGGCAATTTGTTGAAGAAACTGTGTTGCTTGGTTTGTAGAGTTTCCACTGGGTTTCCATGATTACATTTCGATGGTGTCATTCAGCATGTTTTCCCCTTGCATTCCCTTGTGTTTCCTGTAACTTGGTAATTAGATCTGGAGACCTGCTCAGATTGAGATTTGATTTTATGGCAAGAATACTTCATACATAGTTTTATTAAATTCCGGCAGGAAATACATCATGTCTGGTGCTATCTTTTTTAATGATTCTAGCAGCCATTGATGACTATTGCCTGGATCCTTTAAATCATTAGCGGGAGTGATGAACTTAGTTTTTATTCATTTAATACTTGGGAAACATCTAGAAAAGAGATTTTGCCTTTGCCTATTTGATAACCTGAGGACTATCTGAGGATATAGGAAAAGTAGAAATGACTTGACTCTTAATTGGTTTGAAATATGCTTACTTACCAGTTTTGAAAGTGATGAATTGATTCCATAACATCTCGTAATGGTAGTGTTGAGTTTCTTTTTCTGTTAGTATCATGGTGAACCCATACTTGATGTGTTTCAAATCACTGTATTTCAATTCTTAGTGATGTTGAATTTGTCTTGTTTCTCAACATATTTTTTTATTTGGGAGGGAGAGACAGAGACAGAGAGAGAAAGAGTGCATGCATGAGCAGAGGGAGAGAGAAGCAGACTCTCCACTGAGCAGGGAGCCTGACGTGGGGCTCCATCCCAGGACCCTGAGCTGAAAGCAGACGCTTAACCGAATGAGCCACCCAGGTGCCCCCAAATTGTCTTGTTTTTCACCAATGAAAGTCTCTTCAAATTTGCTCCTGAATCCATTTGATCTGATTCCAAGAGTCTTTGGTACCTTTCTCTCTTTCTAGTATGAGTAGGTGTTCTGGGCACATGCGACACATTTGCTTCCCCAGGCCTGGATTAATTATTTCTCCAAAGAGTTCTGGTTGCTTTCAGTGGAAAATGGTATTTGGAGATCACAGTTTGAGCATTTGAATGTTCATTGCTTCTAGTTTGGTCATTGCTTTGTTTTGTTTTTAAATTGATGAATTAATATTTTTGAGAGAGAGAGTGTGTGCATGTGCAAAAGGGGCAGAGGAAGAGGGAGAGAAAGAATCTTAAGCAGGTTTCCTGCTCAGTGGGCCCCAGGGCGGGGCTCAATCTCATGACCCTGAGTTCACAACGTGAGCCAAAATCAAGAATTGGATGCTTAACCCACTGAGCCACCCAGGGACTCCTAGCTTGGTCATTGTTAAATCTTTACTTCCAAATCCATAAAATTCGTACCATATTTCTTAACTCTTTCTTCAGATAAATGAGAAATTTAACACACCTTCATTTTTTCCCTACATTTTTCTTCAATTTTCTGTTTCTGTCAGTTATAATATTACTTTCACACATCTTCAAGACTTACAACCTTGACATTTGGTTCTTTGACTATAATTAATCTTTCTGATTTTGTCTATAGACTGATTATAAAAGCCACAAACCAAAAACCAGCATTTGTAAGGTCACAATAAATATCATCCACTAATAAGCCTCAAAAAATAGGACTATCCATAGCAAAGGAAATGTAATCCTATTGCACTACCCTGGACCACTGGAAGGAAAAACTTTGGCCAAATGGACTGTTTTTTATTTACAGTAAAGACTATTTTCTCGGTGTCGTGCTACCTTTTATTCTGCTTTACATTTGTACCATGATGTTGTATGGCTATTTATTTTCTCTGGAATTTGTAGCTGTTTCATTTGTTGTTGTTGTTGCCTTTGACAGAAGCACATGCTTCCTTTTGATTAAACATTTCTAGGTTCCTAATCATAGAATTATTTAATGGAACCATTTGGATTTTGAAGACATATGTGGTGGAGTCCTTTGATCCATCTCATTTTAATTTTGACCTATCGTTTTCCAGACCTGTTGCAGCTTTTCAAGCTAAGAATTATTTTCAATGCACTCCTGAGTTAATTTCAGTTTCCCTGAATCACAGATACTCCTCTTTCTTGGATTCCTATTTGTTCTGATGGAAGATGGACTACATCTTCAAATGGTTTTTTTAATTGTTAGAAAGGTTTATGGAAGATGAACTTTCTGATTCTTCCCCACCTGACACTGGCTTTATTTTATCTCCTATTTGATTGATAGTTTGGCTGACTATAGAGTTCAGGTTTGAAATATTTCTCACCCAGACCTGCAAATGAATTTCTTTCCTGTCTTCCAGCATTTAGTATTGTCAATTATAAATCTCATATCTGTCTTAATGACAGCTCTTGGTAGGAGACTACCAACTATCCAGTCTTTTCTTCCTTTTTACCAAACGTTGATTTTGATTAAGCATCAAGACGGTTGTTTAGAAGGCCCTCTTTCCCTGCCATAGGGAGGAACTAATGATTCATTTAAGACAATCATGATAAAGTCATTTCTCATCAGTGATCCATTTAGAAGTAGGTTTTTGGATATTTCTGCTTGAGCATTGATGATGCTAAATTGTTGCAGCCAAGTGACCGTAAGGAGAACTGTAAAATGTCAGAGATAGCAGAGTAGAAAAATGGAAAGAATCCAAGTTATCTATGCTATAATTGCGCAGTTGAATTAACCAAACTTAAAGCTAACTGCTTTATGATGTAAAATTTTCATTTGTAAGTAGATTTTAGAGAGTCTTAGATTGTGGATCACTTTGCAACTTGAAGAGATTACTTTTATTACTATTTACTTATTTAAAGATTTTATTTATTTATTTACTTAGAGAGTGCAAGGGGCAGAGAGAGAGAGTGGAAGAGAGAGAATTTCCAAGCAGACTCTGAGCTGAGTGCAGAGCCTGACACTGGGCTTGATCTCATGACCCTGAGATCATGACTGGAGCCAAAATCACAAATTGGACAATTAACCAACTGAGCCACTCACATGCCCATTTTTATTACTACTTATAACTCTTAGTTTGAGTCATTGCCAACTCAGCATGGCTGACTTTTGTGTTAAAATGATTCGGGCCTGATGTTTCTCTAATCTCTTATTCACGGAGGGACAAGAAATTACCGGAAAAAAAGGAGGAAAAAAAGCATCTCTATAATGAATTTGATGGACTTACAGAACCGAAAAGGCTGTCAAGAGTTAATTTAGCATATTGCCTTGACTCCAAGCAGGCCCGATGAGAAACTACCCCATAAAATTGTTCATATGCTTTTCATAGACCCAGAATGTCATCCCCTCCCTTGCTGTGGTGCATTCCAGCACATTGAGGCCAAAGAAGGAGGTACGACATCAGAGTTTCATCCTGAAATAAACGTAGTGGCCTCCGTCCTGATAGAACCCATGTTTGTCAGCATGTGGAAGCATTTGTTGCTGCAAGAAAAGAAAGTGATGTGCAAATTTATAAAAGGGAAAGATTTCAGGGAAGTGAGAGTTGGAACTGCAGAAATGGCTTTGTTTTACAAGAAGTTGCCTAGAGTGTTCTTTCAAATGTAGAGTTCACCAAATGGATGAAAAATATAACTTGATTTCAAGAATAAAAATCCCAAATCCTAAATACCTAACGGACCATTTATTTCAAGTGGAAGTGCTATCAAGTGTACAAACCCCTCTGTTATGTAGTAGCTCTGCGGAAGCCTCTACTTTGGGAGTGGCACCTGCCCGCTCTCCACAGGGACTTTCCTAGGGTGGGGTCATGCTCAGCTACCCTAATTCTTTCCACATGGAGCCCATGGACATCTGCAGTTGTAAACCACGAGTCTTTGACACGCAAATCCCAGATGGTGCTTTGAATTTAAGGCCCATATTGCATGCAGATTTCTACCACATGTGGTTTAATTTTTTTCTCTTATTGTTAACTCAGCTCATGTTCACCATGGGGGAAAAAGTAGATAAACACATAAGGGAAAGAAAAAAAAGCCTCTTGTAACCCCATGACTGCGAATATTTTAAAATTTATCTTTCTAGATGTTTTCTAGGCTTATTTGTTGATAGGCATAACTATTTTTTTTAGATTTATTTATTATTTATTTATTTTACAGGGGGAGATAGAGAGAGAGAGAGAGAGAGAGAGAGAGAGAGAGAGAGAGAGAGAGAGTGCAAGCATGGGGAGGGACAGAGTGAGAGGGAGAGAGAGAATCCCCAAGCAGACTCCCCACTGAGCACAGAGTCTGATGGGGGGACTTGATCTCATAATCCTGAGATCATGACATGAGCCTTAATCAAGAGTCGGACTGAGTCACTCAGGCGCCCCTATTTTTCCTTACAGAAGTGGTGGTGTCCCCTGCCCAGCTCTGGGCTGCTCTCATCCTGTATATTTATGCTGTGGAAGCCATGGTCACAGGTGACCTTGAGCTGTTCCCCAACATGAAAGGAAGAACAAGGGGGCCGTTTGGACCCCAGAGCTTCCATGCGATGAGTGCCTACTGTTTGCTAGTTGAGATCCTACATACGTTACTTCAACTTTTCACACCTACCCACAGCGATGGTTTGTCACCACCTCCTTGCAGGTGAGGGGACACTTGGCTGAGTCAGAATTTCAACTCTGACAGATTTGGCTTCAAAGCTGTTGTTTGGCTGCAAAGCCAGCAAGGCAGCTTTGACTTCCTTCAGACCAGAGGGATCTGGGGTCCCTCTGGCAGCAGGGAGGGGGAGACGCTGCTCGTGGAGGAAGACGGAGAGGACGATGGGCTAGAGTTACGGGATAGACTGAGAAGGGTGCCCGGGGGCTACTTTCTGCACAGTCGGGAGGGGATGCCAGTGGGGGGGACCAGGTCTCCTGGGAAAGGCAGGGTCTAAGGTAGATGAGTCAGGAGGCAGAATGAGTCGCTTTGGGCAAGGCTGGCTTGGCAGGAGCCATGAGTCTGTGAAGGGCTGTTTTTCACCCATGTGTAAGGCCCTCAAGCTCACCAGGTGCCTGCACCCCCTCGAGGCCACCTCCCAGGCCTCCTTGGGCAAGACCATGCCTCGGTGCAGGCCTCCTTCCTGTCACTTCTAACCCCGCACAAGACGTTCTTGAACTCTGAGAAGGCTTCCTTCACTGGAGCTCACCATGGAGCAGCGGTCCTGTAGTTAATTTAGTGGACATTAACTGATTGTAGTGGGGAGACAGACACTTGAATAAATGAACATGAGGGTGTGCAGAGTGTGTGTGGTGTCATGCTGTACTTTCCCCCCAGCCCAAGGAGGGGGTGGTTGGAAGACATGCTTGATTGGGGCTTGGAGGGATGACTAGAGGAGGTATAGCAGGGGGGTGGCAGTCGGGGTTGGGGGGGACTGAGCAGGGAGAAGGGCAGAGTTGAGGCAGATGGCCTCTCGTCAGGCTGCATAAAGCCGGCAGAGCCCAGTAGGCTGGGCCGAACCGTGGAGGGCCTCCCATGATACCATAAGGCACCGGGGCTGTATCTTATGGGCAGCTGGCCTCCTCAGATTTAAAACTGTTTTAATCAGGGGAAAGACTTCATCTGATTTGTATTTTGGAAAGATATTCTTGGTAACAATGAGGAGGCTGGATGAGTCACTCGGAGAAAGGGAGACCGTATTCCAGAGAATTCAGTAATAGGGACGTTTCCAGCAGATGGAGAGGATGAGTTGGGTCAAGGAGGCTTTCTCCCAAGGCCCTGGTGAGGGAAAGACTAGCTCTGTCCTCAAAAAATGTGGGGGCTGATATTTGGTCTCCAGGGAGGCGAGAGGAAAAATCACCCACCACCCTCTTCCTGGTCCTCACCCTGAGGGGCTTCAGGGACCTGATGCTGGGCCCAGAAGGGGAGTGGGGATGGCCCTTGCGGTGCTTTTTAAGAAATGAAGACTTCAGTTATTCATGAGTCCCCATAAATCCTGGGACTGGCCAGTGGGAGGCCCCGGACACCTTTCCTGTGTTCACTTTCCCCCCCCCAGTTTGCTTTTTAACAGAAACCAGGCTTTGTACAACTCTTCTGCTTCTGAAGATGGGGAACAACACAGCAAACAGTTCTGGATGATTTGTGGGACCTCTGGCTGGGAAGGGGTGTCCAGGTGGGCAGGAGGGCTCCCACCTGGAGAGGAAGCTGGTCACAGGCTCTGGGGAACCTTCCAGGTGGTGAGAGCCAGCGCAGGCGGGGTGTGGTCTGCCTCTTGGCAGAATAGTTGGTCTTTAAATTCACTTAAAGAGACAATGGAGGGCGCCTGGGTGGCTCAGTGGGTTAAAGCCTCTGCCTTCGGCTCAGGTCATGATCTCAGGGTCCTGGGATCGAGGCCCACATCGGGCTCTCTACTCGGCAGAGAGCCTGCTTCCTCTTCTCTCTCTGCCTGCCTCTCTGCCTACTTGTGATCTCAATCTCTCTGTCAAATAAATAAATAAATAAATTCTTTAAAAAAAAGAGAGAGAGAGACAATGGAACGTCCTGGTTAAGAGCAAGGACTCTGGAGCTATAGCGTGGGTTCAAATCCCAGCCGGGCCCCTTCCTTGCTGTCTTTCTTCACTCCACTTGCACACTCATGTGCTCGCACACCCCACATACACCCCACATGCACACTCGTGTGTGTGCACACGCCCTGTGTGCACACCCGTGTGCCACTGGAAAGCCACTGTATCTCTCACACCTTGGATTTCTCATCTGTGATATAGAGGCACTAATGATACCCATTTTCTGGGTTTGTTGTGAGGATTAAATGAGTTAATATACTTACAAGATTTAGATGGTGAGCTCCTTGTGAGTTCCATATATGTTTTCGCTTTGCTGGAGACTCGGGGTGGCCTGAGCTCCCAGGAAGTAAACGTGTGCAGACTCTCCCCGCTTGAAGATTCTTCCTTCCCCGCCCCACTGGAGGAGCACCTGCACCCCGAGACCCCACCTGTCTCTCCTCCCCACTTCCTGCAGATCCGAGGACCAACTGATTCCCAGACACAGCCAGTGAGAGGGCAGGGGAGGGGCGGTGTGGCCCTCCCACCTGCCCGGAGCCCAGCATGGCCTGGCAGGCGGAGCCTCCCCACCCGGACCGTCCAGCTGTACCTGGACCTCACCCTGCCAGATCGCCCCTTGCCTGGAACTTCAAAGTGGTTTATTTTTTTCCTTTTGCGTTTGGATTCCAGGAATATTTAATGGGGCGTGTTAGAGCAAAACAGCCGTAACTTGCAATCTTTCTCTCAAGATTAAACAGGTGCATAATCCTTCTTTAGCCAAGTCCGTCAGCTGCAGCAGCTGGGAGCTCCCCAGCTCTGTGGGCCTCTGTGGCTGTGCCTTCCTCCTCTCTTGGGGCTCCCCAAATGCTCCTCTGTTCAGGGCCTTCCCAACACGCCCCAGCTGTCCTGGCCCAGGGCAAAGTATTGTACTCCCTCGCCATGCTTAGCTGTGAGAGCCTGAAGTAAAAATGAAACATTTTTTTCTGTCAGCAGGTGCCTTTGGCTGAATTCACATGATTTTGGAGGTAAGGGGTGTGAAGTGCAGCGGAAACCACACAGGCATGTGGAGCCGTTTAGGTGGGTTCCCCCACCTCCTTCCCCTCTGAGGTGGCTCTAGCTCCCACGTTAGGGAATGTTCCCGGCATCTCCTCAGGGACAGCCTGGCAGGGAACAGGCTCAGCCCACGACCCACAGCCACAGGGCCTTGGAGCGGGCGAGATGGCTCAGTAGGCCCAATGGCATGCTTTCCGCCACCCCTCTTTTTTCTGGAAGTTTCACAGTCATATTCTAATGTAAACAATATTGTCAGAGAGTCCCGTGGCCCCTCGGGAATTCCACTGAGCAGTGATTGATGGGCCTGAAGCTGGAGCCATGGGCCCACATCAGTCACACCTCTCGCCTGGCTCCAAAACTGGCCTGTTAGCACAGCCTGACTTGGATCATTTGTCTCCAAGTACCAGGGGATTTTCAAACAGCTGTGGAGCCAACCATTTCAAAAAGGAACATAGTTCTGGTTTGTGGTAAGAATAACACACACGGCGTGTGCTCCAGAATCCAGGCCTCTGAATTCCTGGAGCACTGGGTGTGACGGCCTCTTCCCTTCGGGCCTGCTGTGTCACCGCTTCACCTCGGCGCGCAAATGCTTATGCCATTTAGAGCCACTTAGGACTCAAACTCAGGGCACTTTGAGGTGGAGGACATTTTCCTCTCTTCTCCTTTCCCTGTGACCTCATTTCTGCCGAACTCCTGGGGGGAGTGGCGCTTGGTGCCAAAACCTGGGGCAGGAAGGACATTTCTTTCCACAGATGTGAAATTGTGTTCCCTTCTTCCTCTGTCCTCTCCTTGTCCCTTATCCCTCAGCTGGTGGTGTTAGTATGGAAAGACAAAAAAGCAAGTGCCAAGAGTCAACAGGGTGTAAGAGGCCATTCCCACCCCCAACCC
>LNAC01000518.1:779841-791630 GCA_002007465.1 Ailurus styani
CACGCAGGCTGGAAAGCTCCCTCCATCTGTGTCCTTCTGCTTGGAAGCAGGCCTCTCTCCTGCTGCAAGAGGTAGGGGAGCAGCAGGGTGAGTCCTTGGTCCATGGAGCATGGGTTCGACTTGTCAACTTCAGGAGGGCTGACAGACCCAGGCTGGCAAGAGACACACGGTAAAGACACTAAGAGGGAGAAACCCCAAGAGAGAGAAGACAGGGTATCAGAGGCTGATGATCATCGTGACCCGAGGGGGGAGAACAGAGAGGGAAGTGAGAGCAAGAGCAGAGGCACGCTGCCACCCTGGGCGGGAAGAAGAGGAAGGCCATGAGGGCTCCAGGGACTCACTGCCCGTCCTGCACCCTGAGCCCATCTCCTGGCTGCTTGGTGGCTTCCAGGCCTCCAGGCAGGACCCAGAGACTGGGACTCCCCCTTTATCTCTTCCAGAACTGCCAACCCAAGTTGAAGCAAAGAGAAGAAAGCCTTCCCCACCCAGCCTGTGCACCCCAGGGTTGGCCAGCTGAAAGGGTGCCTCTGAGACCTGGCGCTGCCTCCTGGGCCTCGCTGGTTGGGTCCAAGTGAGCAGGAGAATTCTGGAGCCCCATAGACTGAGCCGAGGGATCAGCCAGCAAGCAGACCAATGTCTTTCAAAGATTCCCTCTTCTTGCTGCCTGGTCTGGGGCCAAGTGATTGGGACACTGGTGGGCACTCAGGGCCATGGGAAGTCAAGAATCACAGGTCCCAGCAGTGTCTGAAATTGAAGTGGTTTACCTACTGGGGGTCATGGAGCCTGGGGGCGGGGTAGGTTCTTTGTCTGCCTCAGAGCTATCTCTAGAGGAGAAAAAATTCCGGTCTTGGGAATGTCTGCCCAGGCATGATCCTCAAGGATGACATAAGCAGTCTACCTAGGGACAGAGGCGACCCTTGCTTGACTCCCCTGCTTATCTTCCCACTAAGTGACTCGCATTTGCTAAGCCCCGAGGGTCCCTTTCCTTCTCCCATTCTTCCACCTCCACTCCTACCGTGTGTGAACCGAGGACTCGGCACAGAAGTATCACACACACACACACACACACACACACACACACACATGCGTGTATGCACGCAGACATACTCACTATGAAAGTAACCACAGCCCCAGTTACAGAACATTGTGAAAACAGGGAAGGAAGGAAAAATCCCTTCATGATCTCACTTAATATAGCAGCTGTGACAATTGGAGGATTATTTCTATTTACCCTTTTTCATTTGAAAATGCTAATTTAAACACAGTAGTAGTTGTTTTACTCTCATACAATCTTGTACCCTCCTTTCTCACTTAATATTTTGTCTTAAGAATCTTATTGTATTTGGTTTTTTTCATAAGAATTTTAGATGTTGTCATAAGTCTTAACAGTTATCAGTGAGAATGAGAGATTAATATTCCAGGAAATGGAGGTACAATGGATAACAGTCCCGTGTTCTGTTTTGGACATTTAGGTGATTTCTGTGTTTTCGCTTCTCACCAGGCAGTGTAGCTTTCTTACAGTTAGACTTTATCTCTGGGAGAGATGAACCACCAGTTTCATATTCCTTATGCTGGACCAGCCCACACACAGACAAGAGCCACTGTCTTTCCACCCTGTGCCATTCACCACAAGGGAAACTGTGTCAAGAGGGTGGGTGAGTCGGGGGGGCCTGGTGGCTCACTCGTTTTAAGCGTCTGACTCTTGATTTCAGCTCAGGTCATGATCTCAGGGTCATGAGATCCAGCCCTTGGTCAGGCTCCACGCTGAGCTTGCAGCCTACTTGGGATTCTCTCTCCTTCCTTCCCCCACCCCAACTCACACACTGTCTCTCTGAAAAAAAGGAAAAAAGTGCTGGTGAGTCAACTGCTGGGTTGGCTCAGCCCCTTTTGAGTGAGGGGTGTCACAGGTTGCTAAGTCGTAGTTTCTAAGTCAACAGATTAATTGTTGGAGTAAAGCAAGTTCCAGGTCCACCATTCCCAGTTGGCTGGGTTTTGGAGAAGTGGCCTCAGCTGGGAGTGCTGAAACAGTTTTTAGGGACATTGGTGGCACTTTTGGAATGCATCAGGTGCCTCTCAGGGTGGGCCACCTATCCGCCTCCCCATATTCCTGAGCAGGAAGCCAAGTTCCCACGACAAAGTGCAACCAACTCTTCCATCCACGCGGGAAGTACTTACTGCTCCTCATTTGCCTGAAACTCCAGGATCCCAGGCAAATGCCCCCACCTCCACCAGCAGTAGTAAGGGCGTGGGCGGGGGTGGGGACTAGCTGAACCCGGCACTTCTCAGGGAGCACCTTTTGCTGTAATTGAATTAAATTCAACAAGGAGATGCAGTTCCCAGGAATTCTCCTTTGTGAATGTGGGAAATTTGAAATACATAACAATCTAACCACAGAGGATGCTATTTGAAACATTTTGATATAGGATGCTCTTTGTAACACATATTTGTGGGGAAAGCAGGATCCCAGTTTTTATTGTTAAAAAAAATGACACACACGCAAGTCTGGGAAGCCAAAAATGTACACTTGAATGTTCAAATGTTATTTCTGGATAGTGAAATGATGGGTGAGCTTCACTGCCCTCTTTTTGCTTAATTATATTTTCTACTTTAATATAGTTAGCACACAATAGTGGTGTAATCGTTAAAAGGTGCCCTTTATGGTCCAAAAATATCTTTCATCCACATTTCTTTTCACTTCACAAAGCCTTTCATAAATATGATCGTAATAAATATGGTCATCGCAACAACACAGGAATAAGTCAAGGACAGTATTAAATAAAATTTATCTAATAAAAAATTTGTAAAATAAAACAAAGCAAATCTCAAACCCCATTATACAGATGAAGAAATAGATGTTCTGGGGGTTCTCCTTCGGAATGGAGTTCCCTGCATTCCAGACCTTCAGCGCCCTGGTTCCAACAGCCATCCCTGAAGTGCATTCCAGTCAAAAAAAAAAAAAAAAAAAAAAAAAANAGTATGGACGAGGGAGCTAAGAGCACATCTCGAATCATTTCGCTGCCCCTGCCTGGAGCCTTCAGGGGCTCCCCATGACTCTAGGATAGGATTTCTGGATTCTGGACATTCCGAGCTGGTTAATTCTTTGTTGTGGGAGTGTCCTGTCCCGTGCATTGAAGGATTATTAGCAGCATCTTTAGTCTCTTGGGAGAGGCTGGTAACACCCTCCTCATCCTCAGCACACACCCAATTGTAACAACCAAAATGCCTGCAGGCATGTTGTCTCCAGACAAAATTGTGTCCAGTGGGGAGCCAGCCCAAACCCCTGGGCTGCCACCCAGGCCTCTGGTTACCTCCTGCGGCGTCCCCCTTGCAGGGCCTGTCACACAGATCAACCTCCAACTTCTTCACGTGTAACTTCCCAGGTGGCCAACACTTGCTCTCCACACTCCCACCGCCCCCGGGGGGTGGGGGGCTTTGTCTCTGCCCCCCCAGCACCCTGCGCTAGTGCCCCCTGCCAGGGAGTGGAATGCCCACCTGCTCAGCGGAGTGGGAGCTCCTGAGCCCGGGGCCTGGGTTCTGTCCCCCTCAGAGCCCTTCGTGCCAGGGAAGGGGACACTGTGACTATTTCATAAAATACTTGGGTGACAAGGAAAGAGGGAAGGTCAAAGGGGGCAAAGTGACTGCATTTTTGTGATCTAGCAATCTAGGGTTTTATTGTTTTGTTTTGTTTTTGTTTTTGTTTTTGTTTTTTAAGGTCTGTTGGGGCCTCGTCAAGTCTTGTTTTGCATTGGAAGAGGACTGTACAAAGGAGTCGCAGCGTAGCTTGTCCTCACCAACCCAGGGAAGGGGGAGATCTGAGGAGTGTCCTTAGAGCAGTAGCAGCAGGACGTGACCTGGGAGGTGACGCCTGGTGAACGTGGGTAAGAAACAGGCCCCCCTGGGAGTCGAGGGCGGGACGCGCTAAGCTGGACCGTGATGGCTCACCCTGCGGTCCCAGGTGCATGAAAAGCACTCAGCCTATGTTAATTGAATCGAAGTTATCATCTGACCTGCAGCATCTGTAGGACCCCGTCCAGCAGCAGAGAGATTGCCTTTCTGCTCCTGGCCTCCTGCGAGGGGCTGAGATGACAGCCCTTCGCTGGTGGTTGTCCTGCCATTGCGTTTTCCACCCTGGCAGTCAGGTTTTCCTCCCAGGTGACTGAATCCTTCCTGTCCCTGGGCTGCAGACCGGGCCACCTGGGCAGGCGGTGGGCCAGCTGCAGCTACCTCCCGGGAGCAAGGCCTCCCAGAGAGGTGCGCCCTGGACAGCCATTTGAAGCCCCAGCTTCTCCTCTGGCTCTGGGGTTTGGCTCTGAGAAGTGGCAGTCACGGCAGTAGCAAGAAAGGTGCTGTCCTTTCCTGCTCTGAGGGGCTGCTGCTGCAGGTTTGCAATGGCAAGCATGGAGTCCAGGCACACAAATGTGAGACCTGCTGGGTGCATCATTGCCAGGTGCTATTGGGGATGCTGTCAAGATAAAAAGATCTGGTACTCCAGGGGCTCCTGGGTGGCTCAGTCAGTTAAGCGTCTGACTCTTGGCTTCAGCTCAGGTCGCGATTTCTGGGTCATGAGATTGAGTCCCGAATCAGGCTCTGTGCTGAGCACAGAGTCTGCTAAAGTTTCTCCCTCTGCCCCTCCCCAGTTTGCTCTCTGTCTCAAATAAAAAAACAAACAAAAAAAACCCTCAGCTTTCAGCAGCAGAAAAAGCTAGGCTTCCTCTGAACCATGGGTTTATATTTGTCCCCTGGATACCACAGCCCTTACAGTTGATTATTTCCCTCATTGCTGAGGCTGCTAGGGAGCTCAGAGTTCAAGTTGTGTCCCGCCTCTCTGCCCCTGAGGCAGATCATCTCGTGTGCACATCTATGAGGTCATCTGACTTTTATTTTCTCGTTCATGTTTCCCTTCAATCCCTCAATGGTTTTTATTGTTCTTATTCTGCATAAAACCTGCTTGTATGAGGGTCACAGAACCGTGTCTCTCGACAACCAGCAAGCGGGACAGTGAGCACACTGGCACTGCTCTGTCCCACTCTTTTCGTGCAGCGGCCAAAGGCTGCAGGAGTCAGCAGCCCAAAAGGCTGGGGTTGTGTGTCCTGTATTCTCTATGTTCACTTAAAATCCTGCCCTGTTGGTTTATTTTCTTTCATGTGAGGCTGTGCTAGTTTTCACAGCTCTTCACAGGACTCAACACCTGGTACTAAAGAAGAATTAAAGTGGATTCGCGTGCCAGGCACATTTCTGTCAAGTCAAATGATTTTCAAAAGAAATTCTGAGACTGCTCAGCCTTCCTTAAGATGTTCCTTCCACCCTCCCCCTTCCTCTCTTGCTCCTTCTTTCTCCTTTCCTCTCTCTTTCCCCTTTCCCCCCTTCTGTCTCTCTCCCTCCCCCTCTCTCCCCCTGTCCCTCTCCCTCCCTTTCTCTCTTTCCCTCTCCCTCCCCCCACCACGTTCCCCTTTGCCCTTCTTTCCTTGCATCCAACATACAGTCACTTACTGGCTAAACAAGTTACTTCACTTATTAGAGACTTGTTTTTTTAACCCTAAAAGAGGAAATGAAAAACACCTCATAGGAAGATTGTGTGAATCACATGAAATTTATCTGTGTGAAGCACTTAGCCTATTGCCTGACACAGCAGAAGTGTAACAAATGCCAGCTATTTGTGTTCTTCATTCAAGAAACATTTCTGATTTACCGTGTGTTAAATCCTGGAAACACACAACCAAACATTTCTCCGGGAAAAATAATTCTCGTTATTTAGACTCATATACCCCAGGGTAATTTGGGGGCAGAGAGGTCCTGAGACCCCACCATCGGGGCACGCTGTTGGGGTCCTAGGAAAGGCTGGAAAGGCACATTGCTCTCATTAGTTCTTGTCTCCTTGTCTTGCTCCTTCCCTCCCCTTTTTGCTTCTGAGACCCTCCTCCTCTGGTTTGGGGTGACTTTGGGGCCCAGACCTTGGCCCCACTGGAGTCAGGCAGTTCCATGACTGAACCCCACTGTCTGTCCCGAGTCCCTACCCGAGCAAGTTCCATTGTCACTACCTTTATGCATATTTGTCTTAAAAAGAGGAGTCTTGTTGTTAGATTTGCTTCCTCCCTTTTTTTTCTAATCATGCCAGGGCTGCTTTCTGTTTCCCTCTCTGCTTTTGTGAACCTGTTGTCCCCGTGGCTCTCACAGGCTCTAAACGCCCTCTGTTCAGTGATGCCACGAGTGATTAATCTGTGGCTCGTTTCCTCCCATCTTCCCCAGAGCGTGTGCAGTGCCCATTCATCAAGATGCCCAGATAATTGAAGCAATCCACCTTCGTTCAGGGCCATGCTCTGGGCAGTGATGCTGGCCTGGAGATCTGTTGTGCTCAATGTAATTACTCTTCCTGAGTGAATCCCTGGGGCCCCTCTCTGCCTCCCTCACATCCCCATCACCTTGAATGGGGTTTCCGCCCACGCCTCTCCGCTCCTCCCCACCAGGTCCTTCTGTGGGCTCTTCCCCTGGGCTGGCTCTCACCACAGTCCTACTCTGATCCTGCGAAGAGCCCCTGGAGTCGAAGGAGTAGGTGCATGGCAGGACTAAGACCACAGTTTCAGGGAGCTGAGCTGGCCTTTGGAGAGAACCGTCTTCCCTGAAGCTGGGAGAGGCAGACACCCCCTACTGCGGAGGTGGCGCGCTGTTTCTCAGAGAGCCCAAGGGAAAAGACAGAAAGGGGCTCTCCCTTGAGAAACTACTGGAGAAGTAAGTGTCCCCTCTGACTGTGCCAGGGAAGGAGAGCTCTGAGGCTCAGAGGAGGCCTTCCCCATTGTCTGCTCCAGCTGCCCTCCCAATGCCAATCTCAGAATGCCTCTTCTTAGCCCAGATCCTCTTTAACTTTCACTTAGTCACTCATTTACTTATTTCACAGATAACTGTGACTCACGGCATCACGATGCCATGGCTTCACTGTCCCAAGCACCATAGCGGTGAAGGTGACAACAACGTGATGTCCTAGTAACCTGGAGGAATAAAAAGTTGTGTGAACATCATCCATATTGTCTCCAGACCATCAAGTTAATAAGAACAATAAACATCGCCAGTTGCTTTAGGGGATATTCTGCAAGGGAGGCATTCAAGAGGATATCATTTCCTCCAACCAATGCCAATCAACAATGGCAATGAAACGAAGAGATATAAATCACTGAAATAAATCAAACTGTCCTGTGTGTACACTGTTCAGTGAAGGATCTGAAATCCAGTGTCAGAAGAGGAGTAGAACTTCCCGTATCCATAGAGTATGAGCTGTCATTGCCCTTGAAGCCCTTTGTACCTCAAGGTGGGTGGGGTCTGACTTCCTCACTCGGAATTCAAGTCCGCCAGAATATGGCCCCAACTTGATTTTCTCCTAACGGAGCTGTGTTAGACCTTTCTAGGAACAAGCATTGGTATGATTGTGCTGTCTCGCCTCTGTCTCCACAGAAGTGAATACACATTATTAAAAACCATAATGTAAGTTTAAGGAAGCCCAACTCTGTTCTAATTTTCCCCATAATGACTTCTGGATGCTTTTTCAAAAATCTCAAGGAACAAAATCTTAAGCAAAAATTGTTGGTGTCCTTGCTGTGCTGATGTCCTGAATATGTACTCAGTTTGACAGAGGGGAATGCACACTGTCCACTTGGTCCCCACGAGAACCCTCCATTTGGTCCACTGTGATCTCCATCCCAAGCTCAGGACTTCGTTGTTTCGTGAACTCCCTTCATGCCTAGAATCTCTCCCTTTCTTCTCCGGCTACGTAACTCTTACTTTTCACCTATATCTAGCCCTGCTCAGTTACCTGACCAGCATATGGCCAGACCTTCCCCCAGTGGAGAAGGCTCCATGATCCTTCCCACAGAGGGAAAGCTCTCTTACATCTGACCTCCATAGAAAGTGTTGTCCACACCCCTTAATAACATACCACTTTGTGACATGCCTCACATTGTGACTTCATACTTGTATTTCAGTTTTTAAGGGTTCTCGTGTCCTCTTCCTAATGAGCCTATGAGTTTTTGAGGACAAGACTCAGGTATTACATTTCTGTTTCTCCCTTTGGTGCTGCTAAGTATGTAGACGGCACTCACATTTCAAGGAAGTTTATTCCTTGAGTCAGTACTTCTCCATCCGAGGAGCAACGAAACTCACTTTAGGAGTAGAAATTCTCTGAGAATACAATCCACTTTGAAAACATCTCACTAAAAGTTGTTGATCCCTTGATGCCAATGGACCGGTAAATTACGATGCACAGTTGAGCACTGATTAACATGAAGTGAAAATACAAAACTTAAATGTCATAAAAACTCTCAGACCCTCAATAATACATCCCTAACACCCTCTTCCATCCCTATCCCTGCTCTCCACCCTCTCCTTTCACTCTAAGCCACTTTTGAGAGACACTGAGCTATTAACAAAATAGTGAAATAGCTTACCCATTAACAGCTTAGCTTCTATGATTTCATTAGATAAGTTAGTCCTCACTTCATGGGACCCCAGCAGAGCCAGCACAGTCCAGTTGCATTTCTGCGAAGTGAGAAGAAGTTTGGAAAAGCCTACAGCTGTAGATTCTTCATATATTTAGATTCTTGTACAGCTTCTAAGTTAGAGCAAGAACCAGGAGTGCAAGATTCAAGATGGAGACAGTGGTGGTGGATGCCAGATGCTGCAGACAGTGGCATGACTGCTTGGAAGTGGGCATAGTTTGCACTGCACTGCTCATGAGGAGAGAAGCGGAGAAGGACTTCAATCTAAAATGGAATCAGAGGATATGAAATAAAGAATCTCACACATATGCCCTCAGAAGAATGGGATTAAGAACCAAGAAACTGATTTCCTATAAATGCCTGATTTACAGAAGACTGAGACTTATCTCCTGACCAATGAACATCCCTCAAGAATCGCTCCCCATCCTCAAGTCCATGAACTTCCTACTTGGACACTGGCTGGACGTTCCCCTCTTTGCACTCCTTGCCCGTAAATCTAGCCTGCCCCAAACCCTCAACGGACTTGCCTGTTGCTGCTACAGCATACATTTCCTGAATTGCAGTTGTTCTGTTATTCCCAAATAAGTCCAGTTTCTGGTGACTTGAGCTTGCCTCAGTTTATCTCTTTATTTAGGTTGACAGAGGGTAGCAGTAGATGGGTATTGTAAGAGGTAAGAAAATGGAGGTAGGAGGGAAGGGGCTGGAAGCTGGAGGAGGGAGAGAGAGATGAAAGTCTTTGTATTATTATTTAGTTTTTGGATACGGAGATGAGCATATTTATATCCCCTGTAGGTCCTCAGCTTCTTCAGTCTTATGGGGATACAAGACAGAAAGCTGCAGCCACAAGAGACAGAGTGGACTGACCCAATGCTCTTGAAAGTTTCTCAATGTTCCAACTCAAGTCTTTAGGAGCTGGACTATGGGTCAATAAATTGTGGCAAGGTTGTGAGAAGGAGGTCTTTTGTAAGTATATGTCAACAACCATGGGGGCCATGTAGGTGGACCGGAAAGGAGGGTAGTTTTTATTGAAGAGGGGCGTTCATGAATATACATAGTTTGGAGGTGGAAGAGAGTTTAGAAAGTTCGAGAAGCTCATATCTCAAGTTTATTTTGTTTTTGGTTTTTGTTCTTGGAGAAGTTAGGGCCACTGCTGAGAGTTAGTGGGTAGAGGGAGATTTGGGTTACTGAAGGCTTGGAACATTACCATGTGAAAGGAGAAAGCCAGCAGAGCAACTGAGCAATGCTGACATGCATTCAAGGGTGGGAAGCATAAGTGTGTCATGGTGTCAATCCTGATTTAGTCACTTAATGATCATTATTGATGACAATCTCTATGATCTCCCAGCATCCTAGACATAGACAGCACCAATACAAGTGGAGAGTTGGGCTGATCCAGGGTCAGAGAGTGGACGTATAGGGGCTTCAGGAAAGGCGGCAAACCAGTAGAGGGGAGGGGAAAGGCTGAAGTAGGTGTCCACAGAAGAGGACCAGGACTGGGGTTGTTTGTTTATTTCTTTCTTTTTACAAGTGAATATTTCATTCAAAATCACAGTAAGAACTGGACAGCATTAAAAACAGGAGCAGCTTAAAAATGCATATTAATCTTTAGTTTCCTTTGGAGGCGTTTGGCAGTTCTCTACAGCAAAGTGATGCTAGGAAAATGTCTTTAGGAGACAGGAATTCTCCCAGAATGCACATTAAAATTTTTAAAAGGGATTAAAGATTCAGGGAGGAGTCAACCCACTGCCGTGTTTCAGTGGTGTCTCCTATCAGGGCCCTTGCAAACATTAATGACCCCTCACGTAAGGTGAACACACCCTGGTTTGCTCAGGAAAGTTCCATATATTTATCCATGATGCCTTTGTCACCAAGGGACAGACAGACTCCCGGAAGCCACAGGTGCCAGCAGAGTTGGGGTCTAAAGAGAAAGGATCAGCGATAGAAACAAAGCTACCCTGTCTGTCCTGCTGGTTCCCTATGGGAAGAAGCCACAGAAGCGAAGGCTGCAGGAAACGGCTCCATTTCTTGTTGGCAGCTGGCTTAGAAAATACTGCCTGACCCCAACTGGATCCCTGAGGCCATTGGTCCACCCAGGGTGCCTCAGGGCAGGAAGTTCCAGAAACCACACGCAGGTTCTGACTGCCCACTTGAGCTTTCCTCAGCATGAAAAAGGCGTGTTGGTGCAGGAATCATCTTTGCTTCTGCCGCAGTGAAGACCGACAAGGTAGATTCCTAATACATACTCACACGACTGAATGAATGTCCTCTACAGAACGGCCTGGAACTGTTCTGAAAGGCGCCTCAATCGGTGGCCTTGCAGGGTCTACAGACCTCATCGTGCAACAGTACAGCACAGGAGGTGAGGCAGTGAGGATGGAGAAGAGGCTGGCAGGAGCTGGGATAGAATTTTTTCCCGGAGCCCCGTGGGCGATGAGCTTATGCCTAAAGCAGAAGGATTAATAACCAGAGTAATCTTATCCCCGTCAGAATGTAACTACAGATGTGGGCTTATTGGGTGAAACAGCAAATCCTTTCCACATTTGGCTCACTCGTGAAACACGATGCCCGCGGTTGTCCAAAGCACTTTCCACATGGGCGTGAGGCGCTTGGGCCATGTGGGGCAGCTGCCGGCTGTCTGCTCTCGCAGTTGGGTGAGCTGACTTCTCACTGGCCTGATGGAGGGGAAGGGAACAGGCGCGCGCGCGCGTGTTTGTGTGTGTGTGTGGACACTGAGGGCAGGAAGGGTGTAGCCAAAGGAAAACGTCAGGTGCTGGATGGAGTAGGTGGGTGCACAGAGGGCCGGGAAGGAAAAAGACTCTTGAAAAAAACCTAAGGTTCCTTGCGACCCCAAGTCCTAAAGCTTCAGGGATAGGGAGGCAGCAGGAAGAGGGAAGAGCGCTGAAGAAAGGGGGTGCACCTGGGCGTCCATGTGCCCTAGATCGGAGCCGGCAGGCACCCGGGGATTTATAGCGTGGCGGTGGTTGGAGGCTCCCAGGCCAGGAGGCTCAGTTAATCAAAGAGCTGCTGCTGATGGAGCAGAGATGAAAGGGTTTCCAGGCCAGTCAGTGATATGCTTGGAGCTTTTCCCGGGGCAGCCACCCTGGGGCGAGTAACAGGAGACAGGGCTCTCTGAGCGCTAAGGTCTGGGCGTTCCGCGCTGCCAACCACAGAGGCAACTGGGCAGCCAGTGGGCTTTAGGGAGTGGGCGTGGCCGGGGCGACGGGGCGTGGCCGCAGCACCCGGGCTGCGCGCGTGACCGTCTCCCCCCACCCCGCCCGCTCGGCGCACCGCCTCCTGCTGGGCGTG
>LNAC01000518.1:793773-886325 GCA_002007465.1 Ailurus styani
TTCTTTCTTTCTTTCTACATTTTTTTGAGTTTTAAAAGTGGTTTTAGTGGTAAAAAGAAAAAATACTTTTTTTCCATTTCATAAAGATGTAAAGAAGGAAATGAAAATGATCCACGATTCCCAATTCTTATGCCCAAAGACAACCGCTGTTAATATTTTGTCATCATCCTTCCAGATTCTTCCTGCACACGTTTGCACATGAATGTGGTATTTGCAGAAGTAGATTATGCTGCCCATGATGCTCCGTCACCTGCATTTGTGTACACTTAACTTACCATAGACACGGAAAGATGTAGAAAAATCAATTTACTATTTCTTTTTTCTTTTTCTTTTTCTTCTTCTTTTTTTTTTGTTTGTTTTACCTATCTATTAGAGAGAGAGTGAGAGAGAGTGCACATGCAGGGAGGGAGGCACACAGGGAGAGAAGGAGAAGCAGACTCTCTGCTAAGCAGGGAATCCTCAGGCTGGGCTCCATCCCAGGACCCAGAGATCATGACCTGTCATGACCTGAGCCAAAGGCAGATGTTTAACCGACTGGGCCACACAGGCGCCCCAATTTGTTATTTCTAATGGCAACGTAGGATTACTATAATTTATTAACCAAGTTGCTACTGCTGGAAATTGAAGTTGCTTCCCAAGTTTTACTATGCTACATGGTAATAAGCATACTCACACATACATTTGGGCACATAGTCTGTTAGTTTTCTTAAGTGAAACTTCTGTAAGTAGAATCACTGAGCCAAAGGTTATGGGCATTTTAAATTTTAACGTACATTTTTACATTCTGGGTCTGTGAGTTGTTTCCAAAGCAAGTGGGCTTTTCCCCTCCTCCGTCGGTACGAGAAACAACAGAGTAAGTCCATTGTAGATGGTGTCTTGGTTGCTATTCCCGCCAAAACAAAATCTGAAATCAAGAATCTGGGTGTGAGTAGTTTTTTTTTCAGAGGGGATCCCAGAAGCACTCTGAAGGGTGAGCTATAAAAGGTGCACTGATGAAGGGGTTCCTACTGCAGGCAAGTGGGGTCCAGTTAGGATGGCCACCCTTGGAGTGAGCACCTAGAACCCTCTTCAGAATGGAAACCCATTTGTTTCTGCAGGACATTAACTCTCCAGATCGTCTGACTTTCCCCACTGTTCCTTGGAAAATTTCTTCAGGTAAGTTCAAAGGTAGGTCAACGGGTATGGCTGGGGCATCTACAACCTCAGCTACAAATGAATTATTTCAACTTCCCCTGAACCCAAGCCAAGGGATGAGGTTAATGCAGGACATAATTGCGTAACAGGCTACAATTTTTGTCAGCCCCTCCACCTTCCCTCTTTGTTCCCTAATCCATCTCCTGGTGCCAACTTCAGCTCCCAGAGTATATAATCTAAGACGAGCCAAAGAGGTCTTCTCAGTGATTTGCTCTAGAGTATTCGAGACAAACTCTGTCACTTGTCCAGGTACATTTACGTTTTCAGACAGGAAGCAGAGGAGAGACAAATTCTTCACCAGAGGAATTGATGAGAGTGGTGGCGTTTCAGGCAGGGTGGCAGCTGGAAGGTTCTCAGGAAGAGGCACCGGAGTGCCAGGCCGGGCCCACAGAGGAATTCTACTTGTCCTCTCTTGACCCACAGCAGGTGAGAGGCAGAAGTGGGACAGGAGAGAAGAGTCCAGAGCCTTGTTTCTCTCATAAGGATGACACTCGCTGGCCTGTGAATTTAGAAAATGAGGCAGGAAGGAGGAAATAAGGCTGAATCTGCTGGAAGGACTGTGAAAGCAGTGAGCCACCAAGGCAAGTATACAGAGAGAGGAGGAAGCACCTCAGGGCTCTGGGTGAAAGGAGGCACTTGAATGAGGGACTCAGCCTCAGCTTACCTCTTCCCTACCTGGAGTTTTGTCTGTCCTCCTTCCCCGCTCGCCCCTCTTTTCCAGGGTCCTTTCCCACTTGTTTCTGCCTATCCCAGACAGGCTGATGCTACTTAGGGTTCCATCCCGTACCCTGTTTTCTTCTCCAGCAGCACACGTTGTCGGGGAGGTCATGGGTCACACACAGATGCCGCACGGAGGGCCGGCCCAGGTCTCTCACAGGAGCTTGGGTGCCCCCCACCCAGAGGTTGACAGAAGTCCCGGCAATGGGAGGAATCTTGGGACAGACATGGGTTCCCTTCGGGCTGTGTGTTCTCTGGTTGTCATATTTGGAAGCTAGTATCCCTAATGAAGTCATGAGCTGTAAGAAGCTGAGTGCTTTGGTTTTTACTTGCCTGATTAGCTATGTGAAGTGGCCCACAGACAATGGCTCTTAAAGGAGTTTCTCCACCAGCCCCAGAGCAGGAGCATGGGAGGATGCAGTCCTACTCCTCCGTGGGCACCTTGGTTTTTACTGACACGGTCGTCACCCCCCTCCACCCTACCGTCTTCACCTTCTGCAATGCAGAGAACCTTCTGCTCACCAAATCAGGAGTGATTCTCAGTCCTCATCCTTATTGTCGGCTGTCTGGAGCACTGCTTTCCAGTTCCACAGTCCTGAAAGTCCGTTCTCTGCCTCCGTATGTCATACCTTCTTAACGGTCCTCTGTCCAGTGAGCTATTTCCTCTCATCCCCTAAGACACCATGCTTGGGAACAGCAGGAGGTAGTGGAAAGAATGTAGGCTTGGGAGCCAGAGTGACTGTGTCTGATTCTGAGCAGCATCGTTTGTTAGTTGGGTGACCTTTCTGGCCTCCATCTGCTCAACTGTAAAATGCAGATAATCATGAGGTTTGAAGATTTCATAGGTAAAGGGTCTGACACCAAGTACTTGCTAAATGCATAGCACTTAGGGGTGTCCTTCTGTGACTTTGCCAAGCATTACACAACCCCGTGTTGACTCACGCTCCCCTCTGGGCTGAGAAACGACAACAGTCTCTCACCATCCCCGATTGCTCTCCTGCGTCTGGTCTCTGTCTCCCCATATCTGCTAAGTATTCCCACTTTTGATGTCCCGCCATAACTTCACTATCAGCCGACATGAAAGAATCTTGTCCCTTCTCCAAAGTTTTGTCCCTCCTCTGACTGGTAGCCAGGCTGGTCTCCATCGTAAGAAAAGTTGACAAACGTTTCCCAGTGTCTCCCTTCAGCTTCCAATTTCTCCTCACTTCCCCTTCAGAGACAAGCCCCTTTAAAAACTTATACACATTTACTAGCTTGATTTATCCTCTTCCTTGCCCTATTTAACACTTTCACAAACACATTCCCCCCCCGCCCCACCCCCCGCACTCATCACTCTGCCCTGGTGTCTTTGTCTCATCCCATCTCTCTCTCTCTCTCTCTTTCTTTTTTTTTTTTTAAAGATTTTATTTATTTATTTGAGACAGAGAGAGCAGAGGGGAGGGGCAGAGGGAGAGGGAGAAGCAGATTCTCCCCTGAGCAGGGAGCCCGATGTGGGGCTCAATCCCAGGAACCCAAGATCGTGACCTCAGCTGAAGGCAGACACTTAGCTAACTGAGCCACCCAGGCAGCCCAAGAAGATCATTAATTCTATTTGAATGTCTCATAGACACCTCTACTCAGCATGTTGTAAACTGAGCTCATCCTTTTCTATTTCTGTCTTAGACTGGGTTCCTTAGAAGTTCAGGGGAATCTGACTTCTCCAGCACGTCTCCCAGAAACACCCATCCACATCTCACTCCCACTCAGTCCCTTCCCGCCTGTATCAGGTCCTGACTTTGATGTAACAGGTTTGCTTTACTGAAAGTCTTGAGTTTGGTTTTGGTTTACATCTCGGGTACCTTCTGGCTATAGGAGATTTGTTTCTTTGTTTAACATTGCTGACGAAGCCTCTGTCTTCTTCCTTTTGCTTTGAATTGAAAATTGATCGCCTGAGCCTATCATTTTCTCTGTTTAGTGCATTAATGGCAATCAGCAGTAACCACCAATCCCAAAGTCCTTTAATTACTATTTGTTCCATACCTCTCAAATTCCAGAGATAGCACACAAACCAGTGCATCGCCTTATTTTGTAGCCCTTTCAGCTGGCCACAGGCGAGCAATCGCCCTGCTACATCAGGCCACGGTCTTTCAAATCTCCCACTCTACCACCACCCACAGGGTCCTCAGTGCCAGCTAGTTGGCAAGCGATGAACTCCCGAATCTCATCTTTAAAATTTTCTCTGAAGAGTATTCTTTGCATCTTAGGATGTGTTTCCTAAAAGCAGAGCCTGAGACAGGGATTTGGGCTGCTGTGGTTTACAGAAGGAGTGGTCTTAGGAGAAAGGAAGTAAGAGGAGTAGGCTAGGCCAGAGGAAGGACCTTTGCATGGAGTTGGAGTCCAGATACAGCTTCATTTCTCAGGTAGCCCTGGAGCATGAAGGTCCTCCCAGAACCAGTTTCACCTTGAAGCCAAAGAGCCAGGCTTTTGTACCTCTATGCCAGTTGGTCTTTAGCTGGAGATTTCTGGGGGGTGTGACCTCCTGCCTGAGGCAGCTCCTGGATTCTGTTTGGCTTAGGGTGATTTTATGGTATTTGGCAGTTGGGTATAGTGGCCTGTAAAGTGATCTGGGCAGGACACCAACAACTTCTAAGACTATTTCAGTAAATACCTCCTCAGTCCACCAGTTGCTCAAGCTAGAAACCTGGGAATCATGCTTATCCCTTCTTTTTTTTCAATTTTCAGTCCAATCAAATCAATCTCCAAAATACGTATTAAATCTCCTAATCATTCCACTTAGTTTTTCCATTTTCATGCTCACTACCTAGTTGACATCTCCATCATCTATCGTCCTTATTACTGCAATAGCTCCTAACAAACCACCCTCCTTTATGACCTGCAAGACAGCCAGAGTAATCTTTTTAAATCTTATCTTTTCATGTGACTTCCTTTATTAACCGTTAAATGGTTTTCCATTGCTCATATGATGATTTCAAACTGCTTTATATGACTTAAAATATCCTGCGTGACCTTGGTCCTACTCATATTCCCTGACTCAGCTCTCACTACTTACAACCTCAAATAACTGGCCCAAATGGGCTTCTTTTAGTTCCTTCAATGTACCATAACTTCTCTTGCTTCTATGTCTTTGCACATATTTTTTCCTCTGCCAAAACACCTGTGCCACCTCTCACCTGGTTACCTCTTATTTATCTTTAAGGATCCGGCTAGGTATACTTGCCCTTGCAAAGCCTTCCTTGCTCCTGGCCACTAGATGCCCATAACACCTTGACCATGTTACTTATCACACATGGTGCTGCAATTGCCTCGTTGGTTGCCTACATCGTCTCATGACAGTGCTATTTCTCTACCACTTTCTTCATTCTGTTCTCACCCTTCTTCCTTTCCTGCATTTTTTAAAGACAAATTTCCTTCCATTTTCTCTCCCTTAGTAATTTGGCAGTAATACATCTAATTTTTACACTTTAGTGGTTTAGCATGAAGTAATTTCTACTTAAATTAAATTCTAAGCTCTGTAGTAGCAGGATGGTGCTTGCATTATTTATCACTGTATTATCAGTGCTTGGTGTATGGATGGAATTCAATAAATGTTTATTATATGAACTAATAAATGTATAAAAATATTTCTTTTTTTTTTTTTAGAGGTAAATTTTTTTTTTAAGATTTTATTTATTCATTTGACACAGAGAGAGAGATTACAAGTAGGCAGAAAGGCAGGAGAGAGAGAGGAGAGAGGAGGAAGCAGGCTCCCTGCTGAGCAGAGAGCCCGATGCGGGCCTCGATCCCAGGACCCTGGGATCATGACCTGAGCCGAAGGCAGCGGCTTTAACCCACTGAGCCACCCAGGTGCCCGAAAATATTTCATTTCTGTTNTTTCATTTCTGTTTTCATTGCTGGTCTATGTGCAAGCCCCTGTAACCATATCTTGCATAGAGTGCTTAATAAATATTTGTTAAATTCGATAATGAACTGAGCCTTTACTTCCAATCTGCGTGGCAGTCATCCTGCCTGATTTAGTTCCTCAGCACCTGTGTTCAGAGTCATGCAGCAGAGACTGACAGCAGCAAAGTGGCAGACTAGAAACCTCTTAGGTCTCGTTTTCCTAAATAGATGTAAAAACAAAAATAAAACAAAAACCCAAGCTGTCTTAAACAACTTTGTAGAAGCTCTGGAAAATGGTTAAAGGTTTACAGCAAGCAAATAATGTGCAATCACAAAAAACTCATTTTCAAAACAGTAGGAAATTTTGCAGTGTTTTCACTCACCCTTGGTTCAGCCCTTGATTCACCCCTCCCAGTAGAGTGGTGATATTGGTTTTGAGCAGGTATTGGCCCAACTCCAAGTTCTTCCCCATCAGAAGGAGCAGAGCAGACCCTCTTTTCAATTACTGTGTTATAACTGTTCTAAATTATCTGGGGGTATCTGAAGGACCGATGTAAGGCAGTAGCTTTGTTCCACATAACATGGGATGCAAGTAGGAAAAGCAGGGGGCACTTCTTTTAAAGTCTACATGGTGGTTGCAGACCTAAAGACAGCTGGGGCAAGAGATTCAGAGTGGAGATGTATGGTAGGCCATCTAAGGCCAGGAGGATAAACTGAGGTGAGATGCTTTGGGGAATGAGGACATTCAAAAGTAGCCGTGTGTACAGGGGAATTTATAAACACATGTGCATGCCCAGGGAAGATGCATGCTAAGGAAAATCCTGTGAACTTAAGCTTCCACATTGGGTTAATCCCTAGGCTCAGAGTAAACTTACCTCAATGGGCAAGGAATGACCCCAGGATCAAACCATTCCACAAAGACTAGAAGTGGTGGATGTTCTCTTATTTTGTTGTTTTATTTTGGCTTGGGTGGGTTTGTGTGTGTGTGTGTGTGTGTGTGTGTGTGTGTGTGTGTGTGTGTGTTTTAGTTCTTAGCATTTCTGGAAACCTCTTTCCAAACACTAACTGAACACAAGCTAAAGAAATAGAAACCTCAGTGATTACACATGACAAGGTATATTGCCTTTGAAAAACAGTTTGGAAAAGTTTTGAAACAAATGTATCAGTGCAGCATTCAACCACCACCATTCATGAGAAGAAAGAAAGAGAAAGAAAGAAAGAAAGAAAGGGACGGAGGGAGGGAAAACTAGCAAACTCTGAGATAGAGGGAGAAGGAGAATTCTGATTTCCAGAGTCACTTCTAAGGGATACAAAGAAATAGGAACACAAGGCTAATTCAAAGGAACAAAATTAACTGACAAAAGCTGTTCCTGAGGAAACCCAGACATCAGAATTACTAGAAAAAGTCTTCAAGCTGATGATATTAGATATGTTTTACCCTTACATACTAAGGGAACCATAGGCAAAGAACTAAATGAAATCAAGAAAACAATATGTGAACAAAATGAGAATATCAACAGAGAGATAGAAATTATAAAAAGGAACTAAACAGAAATTCTGGAACTGAAAAGCACAATAACTTAAATTCATTAGAGAGGTTTGATATCAAATTGGAGCGAGAAGGAAAAATCAGTGAACTTTAAGATACAATGATTGAAAGTGTTGAGTCTAAGGAGAAGGAGGGGAGAAAGATTGAAGAAAAATGAACAGATCATAAAGGACTTTATGGAACACTGTTAAATGGACAAACGTAAGCATTATGGGAATTCCGGAAGGAGAAGAGAGCAAAGGACGTAGAAAAATTATATGGAGAAATAATGACTGAAAATTTCTCAAATTTGAGAAAAGACATGAATCTACAAATCCAAGAAACTCAATAAACTCCAAATAGGATAAACCTAAAAAAACTGAGAAGGAGGCATATAATAAAACTGTCAACAGCCAACAACAAAGAGAAAAATCTTGAAAATAGAAAGAGAAAAGTAACTTGTTACATATAAGGGATTCTCAGCTGATTTCTCATCAGAAGCCACAGAAGCTAGAAAACAATGGTAAGATTTATTTAACATACTAAAAGAAAAACATCTGTCAACCAAAAATTCTGTATCTGGCAAAACTGTCTTTAAAAAAATGAGAAACTAAGACAGTCTCAAAATAAATTAAAAAAAATAAACAAAAGCTGAGAGTTTACTACTATTACCCTTGCTCTCCAAGAAATTCTAAAGGGGGTTCTTCAGTTTGAAATGAAAGATTTTAGACAGTAGCTTGATGTGATATAAGATCTCTAGTAAAGGGAAATATATGGAAAAATATAAAATCCAGTAATGGGGTGCCTGGGTGGTTCAGTCAGTTAGGCATCTGACTTCAGCTCAGGTAATGATTTCAGGGTCCTGGGATAGAGCACTGTGTAGGGCTCTCTTCTCAGTAGGGAGTCTGCTTCTCTTTCTCCCTTCCTCCTGCGTCTGTCTCAAATAAATAACTTCTTTAAATAAAATAAAATAAAGTGATCGGGTGGGGGGATGGGTGAGCCTGGTGGTGGGTATTAAGGAGGGCATGTATTGCATGGAGCACTGGCTGTGGTGCATAAACAATGAATCTTGGATCACTGAAAAAAATAAAATAGAAAATAAAATAAAATAATGAAATACCTAAAAAAAAAGAAAGTAATCAAATAAAATCAAATCCAGTATTATTGCAGTTTTGGCTTGTAACTCCATTTTGAATTTTCTATTATATCTAAAAGACAAGTGTATAAAAGTGATTCTAAATTTGTTTTTGGGGACACAATGTCTAAAGATGTAATTTGTGACATCAATAACATAAGGAGGAATGATGAAGCTGGATCAGAGTAGTTTTGTATGTAGTTGAAGTTGACATCAGTTCAAATTAGATTGTTATAACTACAGTATGCCATAAGTAATCCCCATGGTAATTACAAACAAAATATAAACATACACAAAAAAAATGAGAAGGGATTCAAAACATATCACTACAAAAAAAAAATCAAGTGAACACAGAAGTAGGCCTTAAGAGAAGAAATGAGGAAGAAAAGACCCACAAGACACACAGAAGAAAAATATATAGCAAAATGGCAGAAGTATTTCCTTGTTGGCAATTACTTTATTATTTTTTTAAGATTTCATTTATTTACTTGATAGAGAGAGAGGGAGAGAGAGTGAGCACAGGCAGGGGGAGCAGCAGAGGGAAAGAAAGAAGCAGGCTGTCCACTGAGCAGGAAGGCCAGTGTGGCAGGGATCCATCCCAGGACCCTGGGATCATGACTGGAGCTGAAGGCAGACGGTTAACCGACTGAGCCACCCAGGCGCCCCTGCTTGTAGGTAATTACTTTAAATGAAAATGTATTAAACTCCCTACAGGCATAAGAAGGACTGGGTAAAAATCTGCTATGCACTTATTAAAGTATGTCTCCAGTCTTACACTGCAAAGATCCTAAGAATGAAAATAAAATGTAACTATTAGAAATGTGACAGAATATTAAAATTAAAGATATATATTTTAGACAAAGCATAGGTTGATAGATTGGACGAAATAGATGCAAACTATATGCCATCTACAAGGTACTTACTAGATTTAAAGATGCAAATATGTTGAAAGTAAAAGAATGGAAAAAATATCCCATGCAAATAGTAAACAGAAGAGAACTGGGGTGGCCATACTATGATTATACAAAGTAAACTTTGAGTAAAAATCTGTTATAAGAGACAAAAAAGTCAGTTCACAAAGATGATGTGCAATTATAAATATATATGAACTAAGCATCAGAGCCCCAAAATATATAAAGCGAACATTGGCAGATTAAAGATAGAAAGCTCTACAGTAACAGATTTTAATGTCCCATTTTCAATAATAGATGGAGTAACCAGACAGAAGATCAATAAGGAAAGACAGGAATTAAACAAAAGAATGGACCAACCAGATCTAACAGCTATGTACAGAACACTCCACTGAGTAACAGCAGAGGATACATTTTTCTTAAGTGTTCATGGAACATTCTCCAGGATAGACCATGTGTTAAATCACAAAGTAACTATTAATAAATTTTGAAAGATTGAAGTCATACAAAGTACCTTTTCTGATCATAATGGAATAGAACTAAAACTCAGTGACAGAAGGAAAACTGAAAACTCTGCAAATACAGGAAAACCAAATAACATATTTTTAAACAATCAATGGATCAAGAAAGAAATCACAAAGGAAACTAGAAAATACCCTGAGATGAATGAAAACAAAAACACAATACTCTGAAACTTATGGGATGCAGCGAAAGAAGTACTTACAGTAAAATTTCTACAGGGCACCTGGGTGGCTCAGTGAGTTGTGTCTGCTAGTTGCTCAGGTCATGATCCCAGGGTTCTGGGATCATGCCCCACATTGGGCTCCTTGCTCAGAGGGGAATCTGCTTCTCTCTCTCCCTCTCCCTCTTCCCTTCCCCTGCTCTCTGTTTCTCAAATGAATAAAATCTTTAAAATAACAAAAGGTTAATTTATACCATTAAACATATAAATCGGAAAAGAAGACAGATCCCAAATCAATAACCTAATGGCACACAATAAGGAACTAGAAAAAGAGGAGCAAACTAACCCCAAAACTAACAGAAGGAAAGAAATAATAAAGATTAAATCAGAGATAAATAAAAAGAGAATAAGAAAAACAATGGAGAAAATCAACAAAATCAAAGTCTGGCTATTTGAAAAGGTCAACCACATTGATAAAGTTTTAGCTAGACTGACCAAGAAAAAAAAGAAAATAGATCCGAATTATAAAAATCAAAACTGAAAGTGGAAATATTACTACAGATTTTACAGAAATAAAACGAATTATAAGAAAATACCATGAATAGTCATAAACCAACAAACCTAGATGAATTGGACAAATTCTTAGAAACACATATATACTAAAATGGAATCATGAAAAAATTGAAAATCTGATTAGACTTAAAACTAGTTGGAGATGAAATCAGTAATCAAAACCTCCCAACAAACAGAAGCCCTGGGCCAGACAGCTTCACTGGTGCATTAGGCCAAACATTAAAAGAAGAATTAACACCTATCCTTCTCAAACTTTTCCAAAAACTGAAGAGGAGGGAACATTTTTGTAGTCATTATATCTGGTCAGCACTACCCTGACACCAAAGCTAGACAGAGAGACTATAATACCAGTATCTTTTATAAATATACATGCAAAATCTTCAACAAAATACTGGCAAACTGAATTCAACAATATATTGAATGGGTTACACACTATGACCAAGTAAGTTTTATTCCCAGATTACAAGGAAGGTACAATCTGAGAAAATCAGTGTAATGCATGACCTATATACAATAAAGGGGGGAAGACACAATCATTTCAATTGAGGCAGAAAAAGTATTTGACAAAATGCAAAATCCTTTCATGATAAAAATACCCAATAAGCTGTGACTAGAAAGACATGACAAACATGACAAAAGCTATATATGAAAAACCATCAACTAGCATTGTGGTGAGAGGCCGAAAGCCTTCCTCTAAAATCAGGAACAAAGCAAGAATATCTACTCTCATCACTTCAATTCAACTTCTTATTGGAAGTTCCAGACAGAGCAATCAGCCAAGAAGAAAAAGGGGCATTTAAATTGGAAAGTAAAAAAGTACAATTATCTCTATTTCAGATGACTTGATTTTACATGTAGAAAACCCTAAAGATTACACACTCACCCACCCACACATACACACACCACCTGTTAGAGCTAATAAATAAATTCAGCAAAATTACAAGATACAAAATTACCACTAAAAACATCAGTTGCATTTCTATTCACCAGCAATGAGCAATCCAAAAAGGATATTAGAAAAACAACTGTGCTTATAAAAATATAAAAAATCATAAAATACATAGAAATACATTTAACCAAGGAGGCAAAACACCTTTTGCACTGAAAATTACAAAACATTGGTATGAGAAATAAACAAAGACAAATAAATGGAAAGATAACCCATGTTTATGGGTTGGAAGACAATACTGACAAGATGAAAATACTACCCAAAGGAAATTACAGACTCAATGCAATTGCTATCAAGAGTTGAACAGTTTTCTTTACAGAAATAGAAGAACCTATCTTAAAATTCAAACAGAATCTCAGGGTGCTCCAAATGTCAAAACAACCTGAAAAAGACCAAAGTTGGATGACTCACACTTCCTGATTTCAAAACTTTCTATAAAGCTACAGAAATCACAACAGTGAAGCACCAGCATAAGGACAGATATATAGACCAAGGGAATAGAAGAGGGAGGGCTGGAAAAAAATCCTTGCATGTTTGGTCAGTAGATTTTCAACAAGTGTGCTGAGACCATTCACTGGGATAAAGGATGGTTTTTCAACATACGGGGCTGAGAAAACAGGATATCCACATATGAAAGTAAGAAGCTGGACCCTTAGCTTGCACCATATTCAAAAATTAACTCTGAATGGATCAAGGACCTAAATATAAGATCTAAGACAATAAAGTTCTTAGGAGAAAACATAGAACAAAGTCTTCACAACACTGGCTTTGACAATGATTTCTTGGGTATGATATCAAAAGCACCGGCCACAAAAACAAAGTAAACAAATGGAACAACATTAAACTTACAAACTTCTCCTCGTTAAAGGAAATAATCAACAGAGTGAAAAGACAACTCACAGAATGGGAGAAAATATTTCCAGATTCCATATCTGATTAGGAATTTACATGCAAAATACAGAAAGAACTTGTACAATGTAATGACGAGAACAAACATCACTAAACAGGACACTTAATGTGGTTAAAACAATAAATTTTATGTTTCGTTTATTTCACTACAATAAAAAGTCATGTAGCAGCTTCTTCACTGCTGCCCCTACTTTCGGGGTCTTTCTTCCTCCCTTTTTAGTGCAACTTAAATGCCTCAATTGGTCTTTGGATTGAGGCAGCTTATAAACTAGGAAATATATAATAATTCTGTCTATTGTGAGATTAATTGTCCCAAAGTAAAGCCTTGATAATGTTTTTATCCTAGTTATGATATTTCATTGGTTAGAGGGTAAAATCCAAGTTCTTTTTGATTTATAATCTGATTTCTGTTTATCCTTTCTCTACAAACCCCTAGTTTCCATTTTGGTCAGATAATGTCCCCAACAGGCACCCCCATACTGCTGTCCTTCTCTTCCTCTCCTGTCTCAATCCTAATCTGTCCTCCTAGGGCTACCTTGAACTCCATCTCCTTCAAGAAGCTCTCCCTGAAATTCCTAACACCGACAAGTCATTTCTTCCCCAGCAGCACAGATGCATTCTGTTTGTGTAGCCATGGCTTAGTCCTTCACGCAGACTTCCTGGACTTTGAGCATCGTACCCTGTACATTTCTATTTCCCACACTTCCTAACTTCCCATCTTGTTATCTGACCACCTGACTTCCAGGGAAGTTTTTTCAGTGGCCTTTCTGGGAATGTCATTTGCCAAATTTCAAAATGAGGAGACTGATGTAGATGATAATGAAGGTCTCTTGAACTCTAAGGGTCCCTGCTTGTTTGCATTAAAAACAAGTCAAGACCTTGATCCACCAGAGCCATTTGTCTTCATTTAAAGCAGAGTGTCCTGAGCAGGGCTGGGTGGGAAGTAAGTTCTCAGGGTCTTGTGGGCTATCGCTTAGCCCACAGCCTATGGACTAATAATATCTTCTCACTGGACACTTCCTCTTTTTTCCCTAGTGTAATCTTTTTCCAAAATGCTGTAGGAGTATTTTTGTAGACAGTGCCCAAAAACAAATTCTAAAGACTGTGTGGTGGAGACTATAGGGTGGCCTTTGTGACTCCTGCCTCCTGGTGTCCTTGACCTTGCATAATCTCCCCATAAGTGCAAGTGGTACCAGTGCTTCTGATAGAATATGACAAAGGGAATGGACTGTCACTCCTATGATTAGGTTACATTACATAAGACTCAGAAAACTGGAGCTAGAGACTGTCTTTTGAGCTTAAGGAATGATGCAGCCACATTGGAGAAGGTCCCATGAGGAACTGTGGGCAGCCTCTAGGACCCAAGTGTGGCCTCTAGCCAACAGCCAGCATGGATCCGTTGGCTATCTAGTCATAGGAAGTGCCTTCTGCCAACAACCTGAATGAGCCTGGAAGCAGAGTCTTCCCCACTTGAACCTTGTGATGAGAATGTGCCTCAGCCACCACCCTGACTATAGCCTTGTGAAACAGAGGACTCAGTCCAGGCTCAGGATCAACAGAAACCGACATAAGAAATGTCTGCTGTTTTAAGCCATGATGCTTGTGGTAATTTGGTGTACAATGTAGGAAACCAATACAGACTGGATTTGGCTAATACACAGTAGCTTCGAAATGGAATGTCCTTACAGAAATCTGACTGGACTTTCTAGCTTTACCCAGGAACCCAAGAACACTGAGCAGGTGGGTTGCAATGGGCCATGTTCTCCTGGTGTCTGCCTTCTAATCGTGAACTGATCTATCTAAAATTCAAGTGTGTGAACACATAGAAAGACAAACTGGGTTGATGCGTAGAGCCCAGCACGACAGTTCCTATGGAATGGGATATGATGAAAATCCAGATTCAGTCCTCCCTACCCACCCACCAACAGGCTCGGGCACCAGTTTTCCAATGGAGTTTCTAGGGGTGTCATTATTGAGGAACAGTCTTAATTTCAGCCTCAAATCAGTGATAAAAGCAAATAAAAAATTTCAAAGTAAGTTGTCTTAATACCTTTAAGCAATTAGAACAAGATGCAGTGTTTAATGAATTCTTGTTAGACTTGCTTTTATGATTAGATAAGCACACCTTGTAATTAGCACAGTACTTTCCGATATTCAAATGGGAGCCTGGAGATTTTTGTTTTTAAAATAGACTACACATTATCACCGTCTTCTTTAAATTATTAGTTTGTGTTTCAAGAGACAGATATGGCCCAATGGTGGGCCCTCTCTAAATAGTCACAAATGTGAAAGAGGTTGGAAACAAGTGATCACATTCATACTCTGTGCTAGAGGACAGACACGAGCGAGCCCCACTGAGCCTCCTGGCGGCCCTCCGCAATTGCCGCCAGAAGTCACAGAAGAGAGAAGGGCATGAGTGTGTTCTCTGACTGGAGCCAGGAGGAGCACTGCCAACCTTGGGCGCCTGCCTTGATAGAATCTAACATTTCCTCTTTCTTCTTCCCTTGGAAAGCCTTCAGTGAGCAGCCCCACAGTCCAGGTGGGGGTGGAGGTAGGACTTGGGGGCACCAGATGGCCTTAAGTTAATCAGATCCTTACAAGAGAGTCTTGAAGTTTGACACAAAACCCAAGTCAGTCAGATAATGTTGGCAATTGGAGTTATGAGGTCACATTCCTTGACTAAGACAGGTGAGGGAGTGAGAGGCTGGGCTCTGGGTCTCGATTTATCTGATGGGCTCCCTTCTTTCACTGCCACTCCGGAGACCACAGACACAAGGCAGAGTGCCCGCACTGTTGCTCTCGAGCAGGGAGCAAAACTTTTCCCGGCAGCATCAAGTCAGCACCTTTCCTTGGAAAAGAATCCATGTTTTCCCCATGGCTGGGGTGAAGAACAGCCGAGAGAGGAGCTAAAGCTGTTTTTGCCAAAACTCACTGCAGGACTGCCTTTCCTTCCAGAAGGTCTGACCTCCAAGACCAAGACAGTGAAATGTTGGCAAAATGCTGCACTCTGAGAAGCAAGGGAAGGGAGTTGCCACCCCATCCAGACTCGTATTGAGAGGATAGAGCAGCCCATTCCTGCCCAGGACTCTTCCAGAGCCTGTTCTTGGCCTCCAGGCATTCCTGAGGTCATCAAGCCTCTGTTGCAAGGCTGTCCCGCAGCGGGAAGTGAAGGCAGCACAGCTCAGGGCAGGGCAGTCTTCCAGCAGAGACAGTCCTGCTTTCTGGGCCCCTGTGCCAGCCCCGTGACCCTGTCCTAGATCTCTGAGCAGCTCGGGGCTGCAGGCTTCTCTCTGATCCCCACTAGCATGTCAAGTTCCCGGATGCCTCCCCGTATGTCCCTGAGTGTGGCATCGCGGCAGGATCTCTGACAATAAGGATAGGAGTCTAGTTTTTTCACTTCTTATATTCGGGAGGATGTATTTGGCTGCCTGGGAAAAAGATTCCAAGTAACAGTGGCTGCGACAAGATCAGGGTCCTTTCCCTCTGCTGTAACAGTCAGGAGGAAGGCACTCGAGGGCAGTGTGGATGGTCCCCACATCAAGATCTGCAGGCCACTTGCTCAGCGATCCAGGGGCGCAGTTCTGCGCCTCCAGGTCCAAGGTCAGTCGACGTCCCCAGAGCAGGATGGAGGACACGGAAGGGGGGGCATGACCCTTTCTTTAAGGGATCTTGTCCCAGATGTTGCACATCCCTTCTTCCCACTCCATTGGCTACATGAAGGCAGAGAAATGTGGCCACAAACCCAGGCGAATATGGACATTGTCTTTTACTGTGGAACAAAGAATGAATGATTAGTGAGAGGACAGCAATCAGCCTCCGCCACATTTTTTTTCATAACGCTTTCTACTACATCAATTTCATAAAAGTTCAAAATACTTGCTAGTAACAAATTAAGTGATACAAAAATATGTAAAGAAAGATCTCTATGCACCCTGTCCCCTGTCTCTGCCCTGGAACTCATTTTAACAGTTTGATGTGCATTCTTTCACACCTTTCCTGAGAGTCATTAAAAAAATATACAAAGTTTTCTGTCTCCCTGTCCGCTTTTAATTTTTTTAAACGAGATCATTCTATACACAATATTTTCTACAATTTGCTTGCCTCCAATACATAATGAATCTGTTTATTGGTATATGTGGCTCTAAACTGTTCTTTTTAATAACTGCATATCTTATAATATAGATTTCTTAGTGGGAGGCACTATAATTTCTTCTACCACTCCTCAGTGGAGTATATAGCTTATTTCCTTTTATTGTCACTGTAAATAATGTTGTAAGAAACAACCTTGTGCACACATCCTTAGGTATTTCTTTTTGTAGGATACTTAATTAAAGGATATATACAATTAAAATGGCAATAGATTCTACCCGGTCACTTTAGGGAAAGACTGTCGTAATTTGCAGGCTCGTGGGTCACAGATGAGAATGATGGGGCCCTGGATGGCACTCCCCCTTGCTGTCGGAAGGAAAAGGAGAGAGGGGAGAAAGACGGAGAGCAGACAGCATGATTTCCAGGAACAGATTGCCTGGTCTAGTGGCTGAGAAAGTGCTTCATTCCACCTGCTCCTGAAGAAGCGAGGAGGGACCCTTCGCTTTTGCCAAGAAGCAGGAGGAATCACAGTGCCTGTGGGATAAAGTGCCGCCCTGGCCTGGGGAGGACTGTAATGAAGATTAATAGGGTGAAGAGAATGGGTCTGGGTGTCCTACAAGGGACATGAACCCTCACAGCCCTGTGGCCAGGCCGGGATGGTGGCGCCTGGGGGACATCCCAGCCCCAAGGCCAGACACAGCACGAAGCCGGCAGCCCAGACTCACAGACCCATCTTTCATGAGCCGTCCTCCCCATGGTCCAGACTAGGAAACCGAGGCTCAGGGAGAGCATGTCTTGGCCAAGTTTGCTGAAGAAGGTCGGAGAGGGTCTGGGGACGAGAACCCACGGCAGGACCCCTTGAGCCATTCCCATCACCCACAGTCGTGCACTTGGCCAGCATCTCTGGGTTTTTTTCACTTGGGTTGTCTTTGTTGATTCCAGTTTGCAGCCTAGAGAAGCTCCTGGGGTAGCCACACAGGCTACACGCAGGCTACACACAGGCTACACAGGCGCACAAAGCTAGGGGAGGGCGGAGGAGGGCTTTGCAGGGTTTGGGCAGCTGGGGGCCAGCCACAGCTAGGGGAGGAGAAGCAGGAGCTGCTCCTGCTCTTCTCTCCCTCCTCCGATTTCTCAGCAGCTAGACACGGGGGAGGTGTGGGCCGGGACAGGGTGACAAGCATCGCTCATCCCCCAGCTGGCCAAGGCAGGGAGAAGGCTGGCATGTCTGGAGCCCTCAGCCCCATTCACAGACTGGGGACTGAGAACAAAAGCTGGTGCAGTGCTGAGCCCGGAACTGACTCAGCCCCACCCCCCAAATCCTTGCCTAGCCCTCCAGTGCCACGGGTGCCCCGGTTTCCCCTTCACAGAGCCTGGTGCTCGCCCCCACCTGCATTCCTTCTGCCTCAGCAGGGAAAAGGGAAGGATGTTGGGGAAGAGCTGCTAATTCTTGTCCGTGCTCAGCACTTCGCAGGGCATCCTGTTTTCCTGGTGGGGGCGTTCAGCCCACGGGCGAGGAGGGTTGGTGCGAAATAATGTCAGACCAGCGCCTGGCAGGGAGCCACTCCGCCCACCTCCCTCCAGAAATCCCTTCGCTTCCTGGATTCCTGGAATCTCCACTTCCGAGGTTCCTACCTCCTGGAAGAAGGCAGTGCACCCCCCACCCACCCCGCCTCCCCCACGCTGACAACTGCGCCCCGGACAGATGGCACAAACTGACATTCTCCAGGCAATTTAACTCACAGCCAGCGAGAGAAAATGACGCACGCAGTTGGAGAGAGGAGGGCACTCTCTCTCCTGTCGAGGGGTCCCGTGCATCCCGTGTCCTCTTGTGAAACGGCTGCTGTCATTGTGCACAGACAATCAAAGTCATTCAGTCTAAACAACCGCACTTCAAGAACTGCTCCGGCTGGTTGCCGGGAAGACGGTCAGCCTTGCTGAGCCGGGGTGTCCCCATCTGCAGCGCTGGGACGGGAGGCCGGCCCCAAAGCTCCGGCGCCTCACCTTTTGATCTGCCTGTGACTCGCGCTGCTTGGGGACACCTCATTCCCATCGACCTACCCTTCGTTCGTTCCCCGGGAGCTTATGTCTAGCTGTTGTTTTGCTCACATTTGGGGAAGTGCTGTCTTTGTGCCCAGCAGGCTGAAGCCAAAGGCCAGCAGCTGTCTTGTATGTTTTGCTGAGCAACTCAGAAAGCTGATGTATGGAAGGATATTCTGAATTTGGGAGCGGAAGGCGACAAAACCCTCCAGGGTGGTCCCGTATCGTTGTGGGGCGAGAGCGGCAGGGATCTTGTCCTTTCGGGTAATTGGAGTCTGAGCTCCCTGAGGGCAGTGACTGTCTTCTAATTTCTGAAGCCCCGGCACCTTTCAGGGGCTGGCCCAGAAAGTGCTAGATAAATAGCTCCGGGTAAATATAGAGACCCCGTGAGCTCACAGACAGGCCACAGGCCAGAAATAACTCCGCCCAAGAACCCAACGTCTTTCGTGATCGGGGATCCAAGAGCGGCTGGGGCTCAAGCAGAGGGGGTCCCCGGGGCACCGCAACGGCCCCCCGGAGCAGGCTGTTGGAGGACTTGGGGGCATTAGCTTCGTGTTTGCCGCCTGGCTTCCTGGGGCAAGGCCCGGAGGGATGAGAAGCCCGCGGGGGGCCCCATGTCGCAGCTGAGTCCCCTGTGCCCTGCGGCAGTGGGCTGAGAGCCCTGCATTCTGGGAGCTCTCCGGGGCTCTTTATTTCGGCAACACCACGGTTCTGCTCCAGGCCGTCATCACAAGCCCCCGGCCGGCCCTAGCAACCGTCGCCAAGATAAACAAACAGCAGAGGACGCCCGGATCACAGCTCCTTCCCTGTTGGGCACGGCCCTGAGGGAGACATGTCGGCCCCCCAGATGGTCTCATGGGGGTGGGTGGCGGAAGGGAGCCCCCAAAGGACTCTTGGGATTGCTGCACACCCCAGAGATGAGCACAGCCATTTGTTATGTGTAATTAAATTGAGCTAATTTCATTCTGTGGCACAGAGCCGGAGAATCAGGGTTCTCAAAAAATGTTATTATCTTATCTCGTTTTGTGTATTTGTCATCATGGCACAGCTGGAACGGGAAGAAAGGACATTTTTGAGATGTTCCTGGTCCCCTAAATGGATTGCGTTCTGTTCCTTCAGCATTAAAGTCAATCTGATGCCAAAGCCTCCAGGAGCTGATGTAGATGAAATGTTACATTTATATAATCATTCCACAGACGGACAGGAAAGTGCTTTTTCTGGACAAATCTCAGAACTGAATGAGGGAGGCTGAGAGATCAGAGGATGACGAGCCCCCTGGGCCCCTGGCATCTCTGCTCCGGAACCAGCGACAGCCACTCATTTTTTTCTAGGTTTGCCCCAAAGGGGAAATGACTGAAAGAAATGGAGACATAAACCCCAGGCAGCCGAGTTCCCCTTTTAGTCACAGTCCTCCAGAGGCTCTGTGAAAGTAGGCAGCCCTTGGGGCCGTGGCTGGAAAAAAGGTCAGTGCACAAAAATGAGTAACCACATGATTCCTTTCAACATAAAGATATGACCAAACTTACGGCAAGTGCTGTGAGAGGTCATGACTGGACAGACTGAGTCAACTCGCTCCAAGAGCTCAAAGGAAAAGGCCCATGTAAAGGAAAACAAGAGGGAGAGTCTCTTTCCAGGGGCCTAAGAAACTTCTGGGCCTTCTTGCCTCAAAGACTGGCACGGGGGATCTGAGCAGCTGTCCACAGCCTCCCTGCCTTGACCCTTGGCCTCAACCCCTTCTAGAAGTCTCTCTTCTCCACCTGAAGCACTCACTGTCCCACTGCACTCTTCATGGAGGGAAAGGCCATTAAGGATGATGCAGTGTCTGTCCCTCACTGGCCCTGACCCCTCAGCTGGAGCTCAGCCAGACCCCTGTGAAGACCTCCTCGGAGCCTCCCATTCTTGACTTGCCTGGCCTCAGGCTCTCCACGGGGATGCCACTTCCCTCAGTGCTGGGAAGTTGGGAGGTCAGTCCCCTTGGTGGTGGTCTCACTGTGAGAGACGGACAAGCCCAGTGTGTGTTGTGTTCCTGCTCTCTGAGCATGGTGGCCACCCTGCAGTCCTCTGTGGTTTTCGGCGGCCATGTTGGACTGGTTTCTGATGTCTCTGGGCCAGGAAGATCAATGATGGATTAGGATCTGAGGGGTCAATGGCCAACGGGGAAATATCTCCAGCTTCTTAAGGAGGGGTCTCGGACACTGAGGAGCACCCGTGTCCTTTTTGTGATGTGCTTCCATTTCTTCACAGTCCCATGTCAGCCACTGGGATGGCCACGTGCTTGTGTCAGTGGGGAGATGGCCTGTGGACACCCAGCTCCTTCCTCCTGCTGTGCTTCCCACTCCTGCTGTGGTGAGTCACCAAGCCACTGGCCTTTCTGAGTCTGGATTTTGCAGAAACATACAGGTTGGGTCTGGAAGGGACCTCAGAAAATAGTTTATATTTCTGTCATGCTACTAATTTTAATTGGTTTCAGATACAGCTTCTCATTTCCTCATAAAGACTGTCCTCCTACCCATGCAGAGCACAGATGAGGACACCAAAGTCTGGAGAGGCTGAGCGGCCAGTTGAAGGTCATGCTGTCCCTGCTTGGTGCCCACCTTGGAGTTTTTTCTTTGNTTTTTTAAAGATTTTATTTATTTATTTGACAGAGAGAGAGAGAGAGAGAGANACAGATGAGGACACCAAAGTCTGGAGAGGCTGAGCGGCCAGTTGAAGGTCATGCTGTCCCTGCTTGGTGCCCACCTTGGAGTTTTTTCTTTGGCGGGCCTCAGTCCCAGGACCCTGAGATCATGACCTGAGCCAAAGGCAGAGGCTTTAACCCACTGAGCCACCCAGGCGCCCCCACCTTGGAGTTTTGAATCCCAGGGCCTCCCTATTGAATTCCTGCTTATTCCCCGCAGCCTTTGGTGTTGAGTGGACCCCATCACAGGGTGGTCTGGCAGTGGTCATCCTAGTGGGCAGGGCTACTGGGGGCAGCAATCTGCCCCAAAGCCTCTGAGTCATGAACAGAGGAGCTCCATCCCAGATGGCAGGTCTTGAGCTCCTTGCCTAAATGTCCCACCATGGGTGGCCGGGTTGGCCCAAACACTGGTGGATGTGGGTCACCCGTGCCAAAGCTGGAAACCCACCTCAGCACAACAAAGCCCTCGTTATAACCCTGAGTATGGTGGTTGGTCACTGCATGATTTCATTTCCAATCCCCAGTAGCTCTTTTGGGCCCTGTGTGCAGAGGCCCCGATGCCCGGGGCCCTTCGAACCCTCTCGCACAGACGGACCTTCCTGCAGGGCTGTGGTCCCTCATCTCTGTAAGCTGTGTTCTCTGGACTTCCTTCCAGAACAGTGTGCAGTCAGGAGGATGAGATGCCCGGGACTGGTCTGCTAAGTGAGAATCTAGGGAAGTTCCTGGGGATTCTCCAGTCTGGTGATTACGCTTCTTCCTCCAAGCCTGATCATGGCGAGCATCTGCTGCTGGTGGTCTGACCTACGTTTAGTTCAGCCTCCACGAGTGTCTCAGCTTCCCCCTGCCTTCAGGTAGGCTACTCTTAAGTCATCACAGGCAGGCAGGCCTGACCTTTTTTTTAAGACCAGTTCAGTGAAGAAATCCTTTCATCTGAGGACACATGGACCAAAGACGCTGGTTTGTGGCACTGCTTCCAGACGCCATTCAGAGCAGGCTGTCCAGGGGAGGGACAGAGATGAAGTCCAGCCTGGGTATGTCATGCCCACTTCCTGAGGTGGTGGCAGAGGGAGCAGCTCAGCAAGCCTGGCCAGGGGGGTGGGAGGGAACGGGGCATCCGCCAGTGTGGGAGGAGTGGGAGATGGAGAGGGGCGGTTTAGGCCAGGGATGAGGGCATTTGGGGCCCTCCATGCTGGCTGGAGGCTGAAGATCCTGGAGAGGGTTGGGCAGGAGAGTGAACACAAACCTCAGACGTGGTTGGAAGGTTTGCACTTCATCCTGAAGGCCCCAGGGAACCCCCTGAGCAGTGACCTCCAGGCCATTTGTCTTTCACACTGAGCTGTGGCTTAGCAGGAGGTGGTGAGGGTCCTGTGAAAGATCTCTGGTGGGTGCCGAACACAATCCTTAACTGTAGATTTAAAACACGCAAGAGAAGCCTTGTTGCTCCTCCAACGCAAGACACCTTTGCCCATAAGAAGCCTCTCCTGCCTCTTCCCCACCTCAATCCCCACCCTGCAATCTCTGACCTGAGAGGCTTCGACTCAAGCTGAGGCTTCTTTCCCTAGTAAAGAGTGGTCCAGGAGAAGACTTCGCTTCACTCTCATGAGGACCTGCCACTTGGTATGGAAGAGCTTGCCTGAGAATTTGCAAGAATGAGTGTAGGAAAGCACCAGGGTGCTGGGTACCTGAAAGCAGAGGTGGGGTTCTGCCACAGGGGATGGAAGAGTGGAAAGAAAGGGCCTTAAACTCCATTGGCTTCTCAGTCTGTCTGGGCAGATGCTTGGGGTGGGGTGTCTCTCGTTCAGCCCAGGAGAGGTGGGATGGGATGAGTCCGGGCCTTCTGCTAGACTTGCCCTACATCCCTGGCCCAGCTTGAACCCCCAAAGGGAAGAAGTTGTTCCATGGATACTGTACAGTCAGTCCTCAGCTTAGAACCAGCATGCGGTCTGAACACTCAGCATTAATTTGGTTATTTCCCGGCGGGAACGGTGCCTTGCTTGGTGGTCATTTAGGGTCTTGGGTCGGCCCACCAAAGTTTGCCCCACGAGGTGGCTGCATACAGTACCAACAGCGGTCTTGGTTCCCAAGCTTCCTTAGGAGCTCAGCTCTGATTCACTCTGAGAGAAGAGGAGGGGAGAAGAAGAAAGGGCAGCCTCTTGTGAGTAGGAGTGTGGGTGTGTGTGAGTTGTATGAGTGTTTGCATGTGTGTGTGCACATGAGGGAGGGGTGAAGGGGGTATGGGGATGAGGGAAGTCACCTTGTCACAGACATCTTTGGGGTGTGCTCCAGGGAGGGACAGGGCTCAGTGAGGGCAGAGGTGGACACCAACCAGGAGGCCCAGGGCAGCACTCGGATCTGTGGAGACATGCATGTGTTTTAGGATTTGATGTCCCTTCAAAGCCTGACAATGTTTTCTACGTTTTTTTTTTAACTAGGTACAATTCATATATAGTAAAATCAACTCATTCAGTGGGCAGTCATGTGAACTTTGGCATAATGTGTATAGTCGTGGAACCACCATATCAGTCAAGATACCGAACCTTCTGCCACCCTCTCCCCGACCTCACCATTTCCCTGAGCCCCTTCTCCCCCCCACCAGCTGCTGGAAACTACTGATTCATTTCTGTTCTTTTTGTTCCCTTCTCCTCTAGGAGATCATATACATGGAAGCATCAGCTTTTGAGTCTGGCCTCTTTCAGTCAACAGAATCCATTCGAAGTTCATTTGCGTTGTTCTCTTTTCTTGTTTATCTTTTCCACCATTGAGAGATTTTTGGCAATCACTGGTAAAGCTTCTAGAAACGTTTGTGTGCAGGATTTTGTGTGAACATAGTTTTCATTTCATTTGAAGTAATTCTTGGGAGTGAGAACACTGGGTGTTACTGGTAAGAGCATGTGTAACTTATGAGAAACTGCCAAACTGTTTTCCAAGGTAGTGGGACCATCCTGCATGCCCACAGCAGTATAAGATTTCCAGCTGCTTCCTGTCCTTGTCAACACTTGGTATGGTCGAGTTCTGGGCTTTTCCCTCCATTCTAATAAGTATACAGTGTTACTTCAGCATTTTGTCATGACTTTGGTGGGCAGCTCCCTAATGACTAGTGATATTAAGCATGTTTGCCTGTGCTCAGTTGCCATCTGTTTATTTCCTCTGGTAAAGCAACTCTTTGGATATATTCTCTATACTTTTTAGTTAGGTTGTTTTGTGAGTTTTGAGTTCTTTGAATATTTTCTGCACCAGTCCTTTATCAGATACACGATTTGCATATATTTTCTCCCCATTCATGTCTTGTCCTCTTGTTTTCTTAGTGATGTCTTTTAAAGAGCAAAAACTTTACTTTTCACCAAATCCCATTTACCCATTCTTTTGTTTTTGGATTGGCCTTTTGGTATCATCTTGGAGACATTTTGATCTATGCCAATATAACAAATTTTTTTGCCCATGTTTCCTTCTCGAAGTGTATAGTAACAATCATTTTTTAAAAAACATGTAAAACAAACAAAAAAAAACATATAAAAACCAAAGGGCTCAAGCCTGTGTCCATTAATGACAGGGCAAGTCCACTTTCAGCATACCTGCCACACTTGGCTGCAACCAGGTTTTAGGTTGACAAAGGGTTGAGTTGATCACGTTTAGTTTATAGCACATTTTTCTCATCAGTCCATGTGAAAGCCTCTTGTTAGACTTTTCTCTTCCTTCATCCACCATCCTAACTCCCAATTTTGCCGTTGTCATAGGCATGTACTTTACTGCATTTGATATGCCCACAGACATGCAGTGTGTCTGTGAAGTCTGGACACATCATTAAGTCCACATGATAAATGGTTTATTGATCTTAAAAATGCATGGTATGCTCGATGTGTGACCCCTCATTAGCAAATGCATAGTTCAAGGCAGAATCTCAAGGAACACATCATCCCAGCATTTTATCCATCTCTGCACATGTGTCTATCCTGTGCTGGTTCTGATGACTTGTGCCTCTGATTTATACTAAATAAACTTGTGCCTTTTTTATACTCCAGGAGAAATAGTCAAGTTGTTCAATATGCAGAAAAAGAAAATATTATTCATGTTTTCAAGCTTTAGAGCCACTGTATATGTGTAGCTTTATAAAATATACGATATTGTGTGTATTTCTAATTTTTTCTTTCTTTCTTTCTCTTTCTTTCTTTCTTTCTTTCTTTCTTTCTCTTTCTTTCTTTCTTTTGTTGCCACTCAACCCTGTTTTTAAGACCTTCTCTGGTTGCGGTAGGCAGATTGATTTTGTAGCTTCTAAACTACATGGCATTAAGCAGTATGCCTTCCACATAATTTCTTGCTTATTCTCATAGAAATCAATACAGATTTCTGAGCTTTCTCAGACCATAAATGATGCTGTGAACTGCCTCCTACCCACCACCAGGAAAGACCTCCATGGGAATTTCTCTGGGTTTTATACTCAGAGGTGGGACTGCTGAGTCAGGAATACAGGCATACTTAACCTCACTACGTATGGGCAGGATGGCAGGACTGGCTTACTTTCCCATTGGCAGTATATGAGGGTTCCTGTTTTTTGCTCTTTGTTTTTTTCATGTTCTTATTCTCACTGATTTGATCTGTTTTAACTTTACCCTCCCCCCTCATCTGATGAATGCTCTTTTTGTTTACATTTGCATTATTTTGATTGTGAGTTTGTGCATCTCTTCATATTTTTCCTAGTCATTTGGATTTCCCATTTATTAAGTGCCCATTCATATCCATTTCCAAACTTTTCTATAGGATTTCTGTTGTTTTTTTCTTGATGATTTCCAGGGATTTCTTGCATATTCTGGACATTTTTCCCCTAGCATTGTCTTAGATAGAGAAAGTATCTTTCCCTAGTGTGTTATATGTTAATTAACTCTGATTGGATTATCTCTTATGATAAATCTTTAATTCTATGTAGTCAAATATTTTATTTTTTTTACTTTATGCTTCATTCTTTTCAGGCCTTGTCTAAGAAGTCCTTTCCTGCTCCTAAATCAGAGGTACTCTCCTTCCTGCATTTTCTTCCATTAGCCTTATAGTTTTTCCCCACAAAATTCAATGGTTTTTAATTCCTCTGGATCAATTTTTACAAATCATTTAAATAGGAATTTAGTTTTATCTTTCCATATGGTGATTCAATTTACTCAGCACCACCTACTAAATAATCTGCCCTCTTCCCATTCACTTGTGGTGCCAACTTTATTTTACGTCAAACGCACACACATACACACTATTAAAAGAAAACTAAGGCATATTAAAATTTTTAAGTTTATTTGAGCAAAAGTCAATTTGAATAGGGCAGCACAAAGCCAGAAGAGGTTAGGGGCCCTTCTAAGAAGCAAAGAATGGAAATTGTTTGATCAGCTGCAGCTTAAAGCCTAGTTGGCCCTTTGTGATTGGTCATCTCTAGCATTTCAATTTCATGACCTTGAGGTATTATAGGCTTAGGTGTTGGTTGCTTAAGTAGGGTGCTAAGGCATCATATTCACCTCAGCCTAACGGACTCCCTATTTCATTAATATAACAACAAACACATAGTCGATTCTCATTACTTGCTGTAGTTATCTTCTGCTGCTGAATTAGTGAATAGTGTTAAATTGATACAAAATCAGTGAACAGGGAACCATTGTTCCTAGGGGAATATGAGGTCAAGTTTCTTTGTGCCTCTGATCACAAGGTTTTCATCAACCCATCCACACAGAACCTTGTCTTATAGGTGTTTCTGTTTAAAAACAACTTGTTTAAGATCTGTTTCTCACAAATAATTTAATTTGTTATCTTTGAATGATTTGCAACCAGGGCCTTTGGAGGCCACTCACATTCTATAGGTTCATTTGCCAACATCTTCATAAAACAGGATGGTCTCATCAAGCGCTGAGAACCTGCTCTTCCACGTAGAACTCTCTTCCTGCATAACACTTAGCAGGTATTTTAAAAATTCTTCTGCAGTCTCTTGGTCTCCGGAACCTCCCCTTCTGCAAGTTTGACATTTTTCAGACTGTATTGCTTTTTGAAACTTGCAAGCCAGCTAGCTCCCACCAAGAAGGATTTAGCATCCCCTGTCCCTGGATAACATGGTAAATGTCTTTGGCTTTAATGGCTCACAAGTGCTCTACTATGCTTTTCTTATAGGTGGTCATCTAGTAAGTCCACAAATACAGCTGCCTTCCCACCTGACCTGTCATCACTTCATCATGCAGTTTGGATTTTATTGTAGAACAGTCCTGAACGGCCTCACATACGGGTTAGAAAATTTCCTTGTCCTTTTTGTGGACATATTGCATTGTTGGATCCTTAACATTGAACTCATCATGGCCAACAGCACCCTCACAAATGCTTGAAAAAATTTTGTGAAACACATATATATATACACACACACATACATATTTTTTTTTCATAAGGCACATCACATCTTTCTTCCTTAAGGACCACTAGATAGTACTTCAGCACTATGCCTGCAGACCATTTTAAACATTCATATGAACTAAAAAACCCCACAGAAATGTGAAAAATGTGGCACTGAATAGACCACAGACCATTTGCTTAGAATATGAAAGCTGAAACAAGATGACAGAGCATTGCTTTTTGCCTCAGTTACGAGCAAATGACCACTGAGACATTGAGAATATTGATTTTGGGATTACAAATAGATTTTAGTGAGTGAGCAGATTTAAAAATATGGAATCCACCATAAATGAGGATCAGTTATATTTGTTTCTGAGACACTTTTCTGTTCCCTTTTTCAGTGATCATGTACCTCTACCACCGCCAAAGTTTTATTAGTTGTTTTGGATGTGTCAATGTCCAATAGGATGGATTTCTCAAATTTTTGTTCTTCTTTTTAAAAATTGACTTTTCTTTCTGTGCACTTTAATTTTTCTGTAAACAATTTATAGTAGAATCTTTGTACCCCTCAAATAATCCAGCTGGAATTTCATTAGGCATTCAATTTATAGATTCATTAGAGAACAAGTGATTTTAATGTTAACTCATCCATCCATGAGCATAGTATATCTCACCATTTATTTGGATTTTCTTTTGTATTAATTAATAATATATTTTTACATTATTTACTATTTTAATTCCTATGTACATTCTAGTCTTTGTAACTATTGTGAATTCTATCTTCTTTTCTATTTATTTCTAGGTTGGCTATCATAGATGAAGAACAAAATTCATTTTTGGGAGTTGATATTTTACCTTAAAATATTGGTAAACTCCCTTATTATGATTCATCTAATGGTCCTGTTGGGTTTTCTATGTAGATTATCAAATTTTCAAATAAAAACTTTTTTTATCTCTCCTCTTTGAATTATTTTAGCTCTTATTTTATTTATTTATTTATTTTTGTCTCAGAATGACTGCCAGTACCTGAGGATTTATATTAGGTGGTAAGGATGATGGTAGCCATTTCTAATCTTTAAGGGAATATTTTTTTTAAAAGATTTTATTTATTTATTTCACAGAGGGAGAGAGATCACAAGGAGGCAGAGAGGCAGGCAGAGAGAGAGGGGGAAGCAGGCTCCCTGCTGAGCAGAGAGCCCGATGCGGGCCTCGATCCCAGGACCCTGATATCACGACCTGAGCCGAAAGCAGAGGCTTTAACCCACTGAGCCACCCAGGCGCCCTCTTTAAGGGAATATTTAGGCTTTCCTCTTAAGTGAGATGTTTTTGTTGACTAAGAATGTCTTTTTTTCTATTTAGATTTTGTCAAAATAAGAAGATATTCTTATATTCGTAGCTTTTTGAGTTTTTTTTCAAGATTCCATTTATTTATTTGACAGAGGGAGACACAGCGAGAGAGGGAACACAAGTAGGAGGAGTGGGAGAGGGAATCGCAGGTTTCCCACAGAGCAGGGCCCCTGATGTGGGGCTCGATCCCAGGACTCTGGGATCATGACCTGAAGCTAAAGGCAGACACTTATCAACTGAGCCACCCAGGAGCCCCAAGTTTTTTTTTAATAAAAATCATTGACAGGTGTTGAATGTTACCTACTACTTCTTTGCATATATTGCTATAATAATATGATTTACCTTATCCCATAATGTGGCTGTTTTCCAGATGCTAACTCATGCTTAAATTTCTAGGATAACCTTTCCTTGATGCTGTCACATTGCCAATACCCACTGGACTCAGTTAGCTAATATTTTGTTCAGGGTTCATGGAAAGAAAGAACTGTTATTTTTCTTGTGCTCTCCTTATTCAATTTCAAAATAAAGCATGCAAGAGGGATTATCTATTCCTTTGGTAGAATGCACCCTTAATACCTGAATTAGTTCAGGTTGCTATAACAAAAATACCATAGACTGGGTGACATAAACAACGAACCCTTATTTCTCACAGTGCTGGAGGCTGGGAAGTCCAAGAACAAGGTGCCAATAGATTCGCTCGCTGTCTGATGAAGATCTGCTTCCTGGTTAATGAACAGCCATATTTATGCTGTACTCTCTATATGAAAGAAAGAGAGTAAGGGAGCTCTCTGGGGGTCTTTTTTATAAGGACACTAATCTCATCATGAAGGCTCCATCCTCATGATCTAACCACCTTCCAAAGACCCCGCCTCCAAATACCATCACACTGGGGATTAGGCTTCAACATATGAATTTTGGGAGGATACAAACATTCAATCAATAGCAGTACCCTTTGGGTCTGGGTACTTTTTGGAAACTTTAATTTCCCTAATAATTATTGGCCTACTCAATATTTCTTTCTTCTTGCACCTTTTTTTTTTGTATTTTATATCTTTCCAGAATTTATTCATTTAGTCTAGTTTTACTACACTTGTTAAGGTTGAGTTCTTAATATTTTTACTTCTGTTATGTCTCTGTTGTGTCATAGTTAATCCTCCTTTAATTCAGGATTTGATTTACATCATCTTTTTTTATCTTGGATAGTTGTGACAGAGTTTATCTGATTAGGCAGATTCATCTTCTAATTTGTTTGTACTGGCCAAAGCAGATCCAGTTTTCTTTAAAAATCAGCAAAAACTTTCCCATTTTTTGGTAATTCTTGTCCTCTTTTCAATTTCTTTGGGACATTTCCAAACCAGACTTCTTGGGAGTCATATTAAAGGGTTTAGAGTATACAAGTCAAATATAATTTCATGTCATATATGATAGAAGAGAGAGTCCAGATCCCTTTATCTAGGGGAAATCAGGCTACTATCAAATGATCACCTAAAAACAAAAATTACCCCTATGGTAGAGTTCTAAGGAGTAGAGAACGGCTATGGGAAGTGATACAAGGAGCACCGACTCAGTGATGGCAGCCAAGGAAGGTTTCTCTTTGCAAATGATGAGACTTCATCTGGTGGGGAGGAGAAAGAACAGCATTTTTTATGGTGGTTGGGGGAGGGATGTGGAGGGAAGTGCAGCATGAACAAAGAAGGTCCTAGCACAGGGAGCCAGTGTGACTGAGTGAAGAGAAAAGAAAAATAAATACATTCAGGACTTCCTGTAGTCAAGTCTCTAACAGTGGGGTTGGTTGTATGTTTAGATGAGTAGTGTTGAGAATGAGCACTAGGTTATAAACTAAAAGGAGTATGAATTATAGCTGGAAAACAACAAAAGACAAATTGCAAGATATAAATCTTATTTGCATCCGGAGAAAAACTACTGAGACAATTTTTAATAAGTGAACATACCTTCAGGAAACACTTCTCCCTCACTGCAAGGACCATAACAAATATTGTCTTTGGAAGAGTTTGAAATTGTTCCTATATTGATTTGAAATAATTAAAACCCAAAATGTTGCAGTTTAAAATAAAAAAATTTTAATTTGAAATAATTCTTTGGGTGAAGGGGGTCAAAACATACAAACTTCCAGTTATCAGATAAATGTCATGGAGATGTAATGTACAGAGTTATGATTATAGCTAATAGTACTGTATTATATATTTGAAAGTGGCTAAGAGAGAAAATCTTTTTGTGTGTGTGCATGAATAAACACTTTATTTTTTATGAAATTATTTTGTAATGTAATTTTAAATTCCAGGATAGTTAATGCCCTATGTTTTATGAGTTTCTGGCGTACAATGTAGTGATTCACCAATTTCATACATCACCTGCCACTCATCACAAGTGCACTCCTTACTCCCATCATTTATTTCACCTAACCCTCCACCCACCTCCCTGCTGAGAATAAGTCTTAAAAGTTCTTATCACAAGGAAATAAAATGTTTCTTTGGGATGATGACATAATCCAAGGGAAAATGTTAGATCTGGGGTAAAGTTTGTTCAACTTTCCCATTATTTAATATTGAAGATTAATATGTTTTTCATTTAATTTGAGTGAAAGGGTGCTGATTAGGAAATTTCCGGTCTGCAACAACCAGTCTTTCCTAGGAGATCAAACTCAGCAGCAAGGCATGATGATGACCTTGATTTAGGGAGAAAGGGGTGTCCGTGCATCGGCACTTGTGTTTACGTCATGCCATATACCACTTTTTGGTTGAAAGATAATATCTAGCACTAAATATTTCTTATTTGTTTGTTTAATTATTATTTGCCCCAGGGGTACAGGTCTGTGAATCATCAGGCTTACACCTTTCACAGCACTCACCACAGCAGAAACCCTCCCCAATGTCCATAACCCAGCCCACCCTATCCCTACCCTCCCACCCCCCAGTAACCCTCAGTTTGTTTCTTGAGATTAAGAGTCTCTTATGGTTTGTCTCCTTCCCGATTGCACTAAATATTTCTTGAAGTGAATAAGCTTCAGGTTTGCTTAAAAGATACAAACTTCAGCTGCCCCAAATATGTGAATGCAGGCTGCAAATCTGAGCCAAGAAATTGAGAGGAAGTGATTTATAGCTTCTGTTCTGAAGAAGTTGAAAAAAATAATTTGTTCCTCCTAATAGGGATTTAATAGATTCTTTCCCATGACACTTATTGCAAGCTAGAACATTAAGCATGACAGAAGCCTTATTATGACTATGGATTTAGTGATGTGACAAACAAATCGCCTTGGTTATAAAACCTGAGATTGCTTCATTTGGTTTTGCAGCATATGGACTTCTTCTTGGCAAACCATTACGCATGTAGCATGCCTTTCTAATTAAAACCAGTGATTCCTTTGTCACCATTTATTCCATCAGTTCTGGAAGCAGAAACCTTCATAGCATCATATGATAAAGGCCAAATATCCCAGTCTGTAATGCAACTCTCCCAAAACCTTCCTTCCTGGCCCTGTCATCCTTCAGCCTCTTATAGGAACGCTAGAGATAAACAGTTTTCAGGCTTTTCCCTGAATGTGACTTGTACCTTCCTGCCTCTGTAGTTTATGAAATGCTGTCTGGAAAGTTCTTTTTCTTTCTTCCCTCTTGGTCTATTGAAATCTTTGCATTTCTTTGAGAATCAGCTCATATGCCCCATGCTTCCTGGAAACTTTTTGTGCTCTTCATAATTATGTTTCCCAACACTAATCAGAACTCAGAACACTAATCTTGGGATCATAACAACTCTGCGATCATAAGGACTCTGCTCTTCGGAGAGTCATAAAACAGAAGTAGCACCTTAAATGCTCTGAGAAGTCATACATTAATTTTGTTCAGCTCAGCACTTCCTAAACTTACTTGACCATGGAATTTCTCCCCCCTCCAAACAACATTCATTAATATCCCAGAGAGCATACTTTGAGAAATGTTTCCCTGCTATACTGTATTCCCTGTTCTCGCATCCTTATTTTTTCATTCCCTCAGTTAAGATGGTCAAACATGAATGGGTCAGACATGGAATCAGCGTTATCCTTAAGGAAGATTAATAGGGCAGCATGTGAAGATGAACAGTCAAACTAGGAAATCTATTTATTAAGCATCTACTGTGTGTAGCACACACTCAAAACACTTATACACATTTTCTCATTTAATTCTCATGACAGAGCATATTAAATACATTTTATGAATGAAGAATCTGAGGAGTGATTCCTCACATTCTGAGAGTGAAACCTAGGTCTATCTGACTGGGAGAAACCAAAGGTTTCTTTGTGATGGGATAAGAGGTAACAAAGAGATTTAAATTGTAAGAATGGAGAAAAAGACCCAAATGATAGAGAAGGATGGGGGGAAAAGGAGGGGTCCTATGCTCCATAGGTTTCCTTGTGTTCTGGATGGACTCGTATGACCGTATCCTGTGGTATACTAAGGTATCCCACACATGCTTCACCTTCACAGTACACACCTTAACATAGATGATCACAGCTAACATTCAGCAGTAACAATGTGCCTAGCACCGTTCGAAGTGCTCTCAGTGTATGAATTCATTTAATCATCACAACAACCTTTTGAAGTGGGTTCTTTTAACACCATCTCCATTTTATCAGGAAGGAAATAGGCTCTGAGATGTTAGGTAACTTACCAAGGATCATGGAGCTGTTAGATGCATCGCTGTCTAAGTTGGGATGTGAATATGGTAATCTGGTTCGTCCTTAATACTGTGCATACTGCCTTCCAACTCAATTTCAATACACACTGAGTGAATTAATCATTCACCTATCAGTAGACATCTGGGCTCTTTCCATAGTTTGGCTATTGTGGACATTGCTGCTATAAACACAGGGGTGCAGCTACTCCTTTGAATCACTACATTTGTATCCTTTGGGTAAATTCCTAGTAGTCCATTTCTGGGTCATAGAGTAGTTCTATTTTTAAGTTTTTGAGGAACCCCATGCTGTTTTCCAGAGTGGTTGCACCAGCTGATATTCCCACCAACAGTGGGAGGGTTCCCCTTCCTTTGCAAACTCACCAACATCTGTTGTTTCCTAAAGTTGTGATGTATATATACAGTGGAATATTAGTCATCAAAAAGAGTGAAATCTTGCCATTTGCAATGACGTGATGGAACTACAGGGTATTGTGTTAAGCAAAATAAGTCAGTCAGAGAAAGATAAATACCATATGATTTCATTCATATGTGGAATTTAAGAAACAAAACAGATGAACATAGGGTAAGGGAAGGAAAAATAAAATAAGATAGAAACAGAGAAGGATAAAAACCGTAAGAGACTCTTAATTATGGGAAACAAACTGAGGGCTGCTGGCGGGGAGATGGGTAGGGGATGGCGTAACTGGGTGATGGACAGTAAGGAGGGCACTTGATGTGGTGACAATTGGGTGTTGTATGCAACTGATGAATCACCGAATTCTACCCCTGAAACTATCATTAAAAAAAATACTGAGTGAATTAAAATACAGCTATTCCTTCTCATAGATCTTGATTTTTATCTTGTTTTTACCTTGCTAAATGTTTATCTATAAACAAAATAATGATGCTTATGGCGATCGGAAAAATAAAAACTGTCGTTTTCATTTTCAAAAGGGAGAATAAGAGATCAGTTTCTTCCAGAAATATTCCACAGGAAACTGGGTCTCTCCTTCATGCCTTCTTCTCTGTTCTAAAATGTGGCCTGAGCCTCTGGGTGGGTGACGGTGGTTTTTACTGGGTTGGGGTTGGCTGGGGGGAGAAGTATGTTGTTAGTCAGGGCAGGGAAGTCAAGAGTCAGTGCAAATCAAAACCACCATCAGATACCATCTCACACCCATTAGAATGGCTATTATCAAAAAAACAGGGGCACCTGGGTGGCTCAGTCGTTAAGCGTCTGCCTTCGGCTCAGGTCATAATCCCAGGGTCCTGGGATGGAGCCCTACATTGGGCTCCCTGCTCTGCTGGAAGCCTGCTTCTCCCTTTCCCACCCCCTCTGCTTGTGTTCCCTCTCTCGCTGTGTCTCCCTCTGTCAAATAATAAATAAATAAAATCTTTAAAAAAAATAAAACAAAACAGAAGTGCTGGCAAGGATATGGAGCAATTGGAATGCTTGTGCATGGCTAGCAGAATACAAAATATCTTCCACTGTGGAAGACAGTTGGGCAACTCCTCAAAACGTTTAGCATAGAATCAGCCTATGATCCAGCAAGTTCCCCTTTAGGTACAGCCCAAAGAACTGAAAACAGGGACTCTGATACTTGTACACCAATGTTCATGGAAGCATTATTTACAATAATCGAAGGTGAAAACAACCCAAGGTCCATCAACAGATGAGTGGATAAACATGTGGCATAAACATATAATAGAATATTTAACTTTAAAAAATAATGAAATTCTGATACAAACTACAGGAAGGATGGACTTTGAGGACTTTATACTAAGTGAAACAAGCCAGACACAAAAGGAGAAATATTGCATGATTCCACTTATATGAAGTGTCTAGAATAGACAAATTCAGAGACAAAAAATATAATAAATGGTAACAGGGGCTGGGGAGAATGGGGTGATGGGGATATCATTTAATGGGGACAGAGTTTGGGGTGATGAAAAATAGATAATGGTGATGGCCACACAACATTGTGAATGTCCTTAATGTCACTGAACTGTACACATAAAAGTGGTTAAAAAGGTAAATTTTATATTTCATGTGGTATATTTGACCAGAAAAAGGAACATACCAGCCCAAGAAATAATAGAAAACTATATTTCCTGGAGATGCAGATGACTTGGAAAATGATCTAACTTGTAGTCTACCTTGAATATGTCTACCTTTTCAGAAGTATTTCTTTCTACCTTCCAGTATTGGAAGACTTAAAAGAAAGAGAAACTCAATCCAATAACAGAAATATTGAGTCACTGCACAAAAACAAGGCAACACCACCCAAATATATACTTAGAACACAAAACCAGTGCTAATTACCTGTTGTTTTGATCTTTTAATTAATAAAGGAAATAGAGGTTATGTGAGGTCAATATCAGAAAAGATAATTTTTATAATTTTTACAAATGTATATACCTCTGTAGCCAACACACAATCATGTTATACTTAGCCTATCTGCTTTTGCAATTCATTCATGTTTGTTGTTATTTATTGCTGAGTGGTATTCCATTGTATAAAAATACTTCAATTGTTATTAATTCAATGTTTTATAGACATTTGGGTTACTGTCAGTGTGGCTATCATGACTAAAACTGCTATGAACATCTTAATACAAGTCTTGGAACATATGTCTTCACTTATCTTGGGTAGATACCAAGGAGGGGATTTCTGGGTATGTTAAGCATGTATTTAACTTTATAAAAACACTGGAAAACTATTATTAAAAGTGGTTGGTACTATTTTAGATTCCCACTATGAATGCCTGGAAATTCTGGTTGCTCTATATCTTGGCCAACATTTGGTATTACTGGATTTTAGTAATTATGAATGTTAGCCTTCTATTGGGTGTGTAGTGATACACATAGTGGTTTTAATTTGCCTTTCTCTAATTACTAATGATGTTGATCATTGTTTCATGTAGTTATTTCCCATCTCTAGACCTTCCTTGGTAAAGTTATCTTTTCAAATATCTTTCAAATATCTTGCTTACTTAAAAAAATTGGGTTGTTTATTATTGAGTTGTATAGTTCTTTATATATTCAAAATTATGTACACATATTTTTTAACAGTTTTGTTGAGATGTAATTCATGTACCATAAAGTTACCCATTTGAAGTGTACAGTTCCATAGTTTTTAGTATATTCACAGACTTGTGCAAATATCACCACAATCTAATTTAGAACACTTTCATTACCCCAAAAAGAAACCCATACCCATTAGCAGTCACTATCCATTCTCTCTCCACTTCTAGCCCTAGACAACCACTAACCTATTTGCCTATTTCGGGCATTTCATAGCGTGCAATAATAGAACATGTAGTATCTTGTGACTACCTTCTTTGACTTAGCATAATGTTCTCAAGTTGCATCCGTGTAGCATGCATCAATACTTCATTCCTTTCATTGTCAAATAATATTTCATTCCATGGGTACACCATATTTATCTATTCATCAGTTGACTGACAATGGAGTTGTTTCCAGTTTTTAGATACTATAAACAATGTTGTTCTAAACACGGTATACAGGTTTTTGTGGGGATGTACGGTTTCATCTCTCTTGGATGTATAGATACATGTTTGCAAATATTTTCTCCCAATGTATATCTTCCTTTTTGATTTTCTTAACAGTGTCTTTTGGAGAGCAAAAGTTTACAATTTTTATGAAGTTCTATTTGTCAACTTTTTCTTTATGATTCATTCATCTTCTTGTGTCATATCTCGGAAATCTTTTCTTAACCCAAGGTTACAAAGAATTTGTTTTCAAGATTTAAAATTTTAGCTCTTATGTTTAGGTCTATCATCCATTTTGAAATAATTTCTGTGTGTGGTATGAGGTAGAGATCAAGTTCGTTTTCCTGCATATGGATAGTTAACACCAGTACTACATTTTGAAAAGATGGGTTATCTTGGCATCTTTGGCAAAAATCGATTGACTGTCAGTGTGTGGGTCTTTTCTCAACTCTTAATCCCATTTCCTCAATTTATATGTCTATTCTCATGCCAATACAATTCTGTATTGACTACTTTATAATCACTCTAGCTTTATAGTAACTCTAGAAATCAGGTAGTATAAGTCCTACAACTTTATTCCTTCTTAAAATTGTTTTGCCTGCTTGAAGTCTTTTGCATGTTTATTTCTACAGTTATATGGCTGGGATTTTCCCTGATGTTGAATCAATAGATAAATTTGGGGAGGACTGACACCATAATGATATTGAGTTTTCTAACCCATAAAGAAGGAATATCTCTTAATTTTCTTTGAATCTTGAGTTTCTTTCAGCAATGTTTTGTTGTTTTCAGGGCACAGGGTTTTTTTTGGTGTGTGTGTGAATTTTGTTAAATTATCCCTAAATATTTCATTTTTTTGGTTGTACTGTTTTTTAAATTTATATTTCCATTTTTATCATTACTAAGCAGTAGAATATTGAGTTTTGTATAATAACCTTGTATCCTGTAACCTTGCTCTCACCATTTCCAGTTGCTTTTTTGTAAATTTCTTGTTTTCCTCATAGACAACCAAGCTGTCTGCAGATACAGTTTTACTTTTTTCCCCATCTGTGTGCATTTTATTTCTTTTTCTTGTTATGTTGCCCCTGGTGTGACCTCTGGTGCAATGTTTAATAAAAGTGTGAGAGCAGGCATTCTTGCCCTGTTCATAATTTAAGGAGAAAGCATTTAATTTTTTTGTAATTGAGTATGATATTAACTATGCGTTTTTTGTGAGAGGACTTTTATCAGGTTTAGGAAATTTCCTCTATTCCTAGATTGCCGAGAATTTTTGTGATTTGGTGTTGAGTTTTGTCAGATGCTTCTTCTATATCCACTGAGGTGATTATATAGGTTTTCTTTTTGTTCGGTAAATATGATGCATTACATTAATTGAATTTTGAATTTAATTCAAAATCGACCTTGTAATCCTGGGATAAATCTCACTTGGTCATATTTTCCTTTTGATACACTGTTCAAATCGATTGCCTAATGTTTTGTTAAGGATTTTTGCATCAATGTTTATGAGAGAAGTTGATGTGTAGTTTTTGTTTCTTGTAATGTTATTTCCTGGTTTTGATATCAGGTTAATACTGGGTTCACAAACTAAGGTGGGAAGTGTTTTCTCCTTTTTTAATTTTCTTAATAAGTTTATGTAGAATTGGTACACTATCTTTCATACATGTTTGGTAGAATTCACCAATGAAGCTCTCTGGGCCTGGAGTCTCTGTGGGGAGATTTTTAACAAGAAATTTAACTGCTTTGACATTGGATTATTGAGGCTATTTCTTCTTTAGTGAGTTTTTGTATTTTAGCTCTTTCAAGAAATTGTCATTTTCATCAAAGTTGTCAGATTAATTGGGATAAAGATCATGTTTTCTCCCTATCCTTTATCTGTAGGATATGCAAGGATGTCTTCTCTCTCATTCTTGTTATTGGCAAGTTGTGTCTCCTTTTTTTATTTGCCTGGGCGTTGATCAATTTATTAATCTTTTTGAAGAATCAGATTCTGATTTCACTATTTTTTCACTGATTTGTGATTTTTCTCTTTCCTGTGCCATTAATTTGTCTTTTATTATTGCCTCCTTTCTTCTTGGTTTGGGTTTAATTTTATTCTTTTTCTAGTTCTTAAGGTAGGTTAGATACTTGAGTCCTCTATATTCTTTTTCATATAAGCATTTGATGCTATAAATTTTCTTATATGCACTGCTTTTGCTGCACATTATAAGTTTTGATATAGTGCATTTTCATTTAGTTCACCCTATTTTATAATTGTTATTTTTTTTTTTTGCCCATGGGTTACTTAAAAACATGTTTGTCTTATTTCCAATAATTTGGGGGGATTTTATATATTCCTGTTATAGATTTCTTGTTTAGTGTTTTTATAGTCTCAGGAAACAATTTATTTGCAATTCTTTGAATGTGAGAGTTGTATTATGGCCCATAATATGGTTTTTCTTCATGGATGTCCCATGTGCTATTGGGAAAAAAATGTGTATTCTGCTGTGTTGACTGGAATGTATTTGTTCAATAAAGTAGAGGAGCTTCTGCTTTTTCTTAAAGTTCAGAGACAAAGTCCATATTGTGTTTGTCCTGATATGTCCTCCCTTGATCTTAAGAGGAGAAATCTAAGTTACTGTAGTTTCATATTTTTGAGGCAAATTTTAAGTTTGCACACAGATTTGAAAAATCTCATGCCCCTCTTTTCCTTTTTAATCCTGTTACTAAATGTATATTGTCTTGCTGACATTTTCTTCTCATATTCTTTAAGGCCAGGTTTGAGTTTAAACGTAGTGTGAGCTATTCTTATATGAGATGTGATACAGGCTAGTTAAGAACATGGATAAGGCCTATGTTTAAATCCTTACTCTGCTATTAATGTGTGTGTGTGTGTGTGTGTGTGTGTTCATAGGCACATGGTTTTTATACATATTTTGTGAAAATTAATTTTGATAATAGTAGTGAAACACCTTTGCAAGGCACAAGTAAATAATATATGGCTCTATCATTGCTATGTGACTTAAGCAAATACTGGTAAGTGTTCACTTGTCTTCCTTTCCAAAACTTCTCTGATAATGGCTAGATACCTTTGTTAGCCATTTATCAATATGGCCTTCTTTGAGCTTCTTATTACAGTGATTGCTGTATAAATGCCTCCTAGAAAGGGTTACTTATTCTTAGTTCCTAACCCTACATGGTGAGTTTGTTCATTGGGTAACTGTTCTCAGTGACAGAAGAAGTGAAGCAACATGACATTAATGAGTACTTAGGAATGTGGGGTCATAGAAACAGAAATGAGTCCTAAAATAGAGTCCCCTAAATTGGTCACATCGTTCATATAAGAAGCAGTCATACCCACAGGCTGTGAATGCTTGTGTCATGTACCATGATGGTAAGCATCAGAGAGACACCTAGAAAGAAATTCTCTAATCAGAATAGTAAGGCATTCTATTGAAAAGGGTGGCATAATTTACTATGATATCAAATGTTTAATAGGACCTGAATAAGAAAAATATTAGATTGCTGGAATTATTTAATATACATATTCTTGGATTAGAGGCAAAAGAGTAGTAAAGACATAGCTCTGTTAACATGCAAATTACATTTTCATTCAATAAAATCTGTTGTACCCGTAGTGCCAGGCACTCTGCTAGGCACTGGGGGTGTGAGAGTGACTCTGGCAGGTAAGGTTCATGTTCTTAGTGGGAAGGGAATATAAATGACTGCATAAGAGCTATGGCAAGAAAAGTACAAGGAACGTACAGAGGAAAGGCATCTACACCCAGGCTTCCCTGAGTGACCTGAGGATGAGAAGTCACAAGATCACGAGGGGGCGCGGTTAGGGTTTCAGGAAGATGGAGCAACCTCTGAGGAAGATTTTAGTTGCCAACTCTGATCTTCCCAGAAATATTTGGCCACAAGGAAGTCCATGATTTAGTGGTGAATGTCTAAAACATTAAGTTTGATACCCACATTCAGCCCAAGATAAACTGAGTGCAGGATGACTGTGCAATATCCCGTTTCACAGATTTCCAAAGAAAATCTCAATAATAATGAACAGAATGACAGCAGGTCAGGCTTGTTGATGCATTTTATTGTGAGATGGGGGAGTCTGGTAAAAAACTAGAAAATGACCATGGTGTAACAAGGAACTTAAAAATGAAGAATCAGATTTGTAACTTACATACATGAATACAGGAACAAATTGGCACAAAATGTTAAACATTGTTCCCAACACTGTTTATATAAGGTTATCCTAATTTGGCTTACTAAGGAAATGAGAGTTTTATGGTTAGGCTAATCTCTTAATAAAACTGCAGAGCATCATGCTATTAGTCACACAGTGAATTTCAAAATTTAAGAGTTTTATATTAAAAACTGGGTAAAGGTAAAATGACTTGATTGTAGTTGTAAAACTAATACATTCCCGTTTAAATTCTGTTCTACAGTCCAAGGCAAGTATAAATGTTAACATAACACTGTTAAATCAAATCTCAATGCAAGAGAACCAATTGCATCTCTACTTTAAATCTTATCAACTTTCCAAATTTTCATACTAAAATATATTATTGTATTAATACAAACTACAGTATTATACACTACACTGTGTAATAAATAAAGAAATATAAAAATAAGACACATAAATATAAAAGTTTTCTAAAACTAAAAGTACATGTCAGTAAGAAGGGTATTAATACTGCCAGGTTTGAAGACATACAGTACAAAAATGTTGCACAGATCTATAAACTAAAAGAAATAAAATAATACTGATAGGTAAAAATCAGCTAATGTTGTTAATAAACTGGGTCCATAATAACTAACATTTGGAAACAGTTATGAGCCAAATAACAATGGCATGTCCATGTCTGAAATGCAAGTACATGGATAGAGCAGATTAGAAAATTTCCCTTTCATTTCTGTAGAGAAATTTTGAAAGTCAATTAACACAAAATGAATACTGAGGAATTAAAGGATGAAATGTCCCAGTGTTTAGGTTTCTCTGACAGAGTCAGTGGTTTTAAGTTTTATTTGGAATTTTGATACAATAAACAAATCAACAAATGCTAGTTATTGTAGGCCACACATTGAACGAAGGCGTGTTAGAGCCTTGAAAATACTGATAAATGGCACTTACAGCACACAGGTCTTGCTTAAGGCCAAAGGAGATACAAAGCTTCATATCATATCCTTCATATTTGTCACCACATACTCAAACACAATTACGAACACTGATTCTGACGACTCTGCTACCCTTCCCAGGATTAACACTGTTAGTCCCTGCAATCAGAACTCAATGACAATCTTCTGAACTCCATTTTAAACCACATGAGTAAGAAACTTCAGTTCTTCTATCGGCTGCTTTCTTAAGGCTAACAATACACTTGAAATGATAATACTCCACTATGACATCTAAATATTAGAAATTACTACCTTCTAGATTGAATTTATAAAAGGTAGTTAGCATGGTTTGGAACTGCATTATACTTCTCTGTGAAGGGAATTTTGTAGTGCAGAAGTTCTCACATTTTAAAAAACATAATAAAATACTGAAGCGGATTTAGCATACGTTTACCAATAAAAAATTATAAATTTTCTCCCAATTGTACAGCTTAAGAATAAACCAACATAAGAGTGATAATTAATACTGACAAAAAGAAACAATGCCAGATGCTTATCTAATTAATCAGTTTCCTTCAACCTGTTAAATCTTTGCTTTCCGAGTCATTAAAGTTTCCTAATCTGCTTCATGTTACAAACTTGTTCCTAACTTTGAAAAATGCATGAAAAATTACTAGGTCTGAGATCAGGCACACCCGGATTTTTTTTTGTGTGTGGTTTTTTTTTTTTGTATTTTGTATTTTTTTTTAATTTTTTACTTTACACAGTAGTGAACAGAAACCACAGTATACAGGTTACTGTGTTTCCATGAAAAGCATGTATAATATAGAACAAACTTCATTACCAATTTAGAATGTATTTTCCTTCTAGAAAAACTATTAGGCTTCATTTGTTTTTTCTTCAGACACCTGCTCACTATTCTTGCTCACTTTTTGTTCTAAGCTGCTCACTTGATTTACAGCTTCATCTTCCTTCATCAGACCTTCAGTTTTTGCCTCTTCTCCCTCGATCTCTGCCTCTTCCCCCTCCTCCTCCTCCATTTCATCTTCCTCCTCCTCCTCCTCCCCTTGTGGTTTTTCACATTCTTTCTCTTCCTGCAGTTCTTCCATCTCTTTGTCCTCCTCCTCCTCTTCCTCTTTTTCACTGTCTTCATCCTCCTCCCTCGTCAGGCTCTCTCTCTCGTCAGAGTCGGCCTGCGAGGGGGAGGCCCGGGCCCCAGCATGCTCGCTGGCCAGGACTTCCTGTCCCGCCTCTTCCTGCTCCGCGCTATCCCGCTCCTCGGCCTCTCGCTTGCAGTAGGAGTAGCGATGATTCATGTGTTGAGAATAAGACCCAGAGTGTGAGAAACGCTTTCCACATTTGTCACATTGATAGGGCTTTTCTCCAGAATGCAACCGCATGTGTTCAATCAAATGATGTTTGTGTTTAAATGCCTTTTTACAGATTCCACACTCGTGCGGTCTCTTACCTGCAAAATAAGAACACAGCCATGAAACAAAATCCTCAGAAGGCTTTTGGGGGCACTTCAGTTTGTAGAAAGAGTTATAGAGTCATTTTTCAAAAGTTGTCAGGTTCATCAACATACCTGTGTGTTCGTATTTATGTCTCAATAGTGAGCTACTCTTTTGGAATATCTTATCACACAAATCACAAGCATACATTCCATTTTCTGTCTTCCGCATTTTCTTTTTGGGTGGTGTAGAATCAGAGTCATTCTGGTCCTCTACATTTGATACTCCTTCTGAGCTAGTGTCTTGCCTTTCATCCTAAAGAAAGAAAAAAGAGAACATTTAATTTCAGATTAAAAGGTAAACAAGAGACACATATAAAAGCACAGGTTAAAAAAACTAATTTGACTTATACTTTCAATAGCTTGCAGAAAGCAAGCTCATTGCTGCAGACAGGCTCCAACGGTGGGAGGCTAGATGCTATGTGGGGGTTGATACAGAAAAAAAGTGAGGTTGGGGGCAATACAGTCACAACAATGATAAAAACAAGTGATCAACTGATAAAAAGAATGTAAAATGTACAGTTAACAAAATTTACCTCATTTCAAATGAATCATGACTTAATGAGAAATGTGCAGAAAATTTTAACTTGTGAGTTTGCTACATCATCACCAATTTCTAACTGCCTCATTTACCTTCATTGTTTTCCTTCTGGGTTTTACTAAGCAAAAAGTAAGATTCTATTTTTTTAAAGGTGGTCTTTCAGTTCTATGCTCTAGAGCTTCAGAGGTCTATAAACTGGCCTCAATGGTTTCTTGGAAAAGAGAGGGCTTTGCTCTACCACTTTTCTAAGGAACAGGATAGCAAAACAGTGCAGGAGGGTCTATATTTTGAAACAAGAATACTTGCTAGACAAAATAAATCTACAGAATTTCAGTGGAATAAAAACATTTCAGGCAGCCTCAGGGCGGTAATATTGTGTAGGAAGCTCTCATGGAGGTAAACAGCGACTGGTAGTGGAATTGGGTCCCTCAAGGTCCTTATGTTTTTCCTAAAGTTTTCCATTCTAATGCTTTTAAACCCACAAACTGTTTTAAAAGCTCAAAGGTTTTTCACAACATTTCTTATAGTTTTGCAAAGTGGGAGAGGCACAGTCATTTGCTTGGGGGGTCTGTGAACACTGCCAGTTTGTGCTAAAGCAACTTGACTACTTTCACTGCTATCTGACATGGTCATATGATTAAGTGAAATGTTGGTGGGTCCCCCTTTATTATTCAAAGGTGTGCACAGTGCTTTAAACACTGAGAATCTAGATGAATTCATTGCAGGTAACCCAATAAGTAGTAATATTTAAGAGGGAAGAAACAGCAGATATATATTTGAAGAGCATGTTATAATTATTTCAGCTGCACCTATAGCAAACATTTGGATGAAAGATCAAATTTATCTCTAGTATTTGGTTGATTCAATAAGAAACTGATGAAAAAAACTGGGAGGACATTAAGGTTAGTAACCTAGACAAAGTCTGGACAATGAGCCACACAAAATGGTTCTATCTAAAATTGCATCATGGATTTTGGAGGGAAGGTAAGGAGGAAAATGCATATATAGGCTCATATAATTAATTATGACTGAATACTGTTTTAGTTTATAGCTCATAAAGTGATCAGAAAATTCACTAGATGAGGTCTTTGTATACTTAATTCTTGCTTAATTAAAGCCTTTAATAAATATAGGTGTTAACACATAAAAAGTAATAGCTCCGTTTTGCTGGTGTGACATGTCTGTGAATGGGAATGTATTTTCATGTATTAATGATGATACAGCAGAAGCTGTTACTCATTTGGGAATACAACTCTAAAAACAGAAATCCAATTGGTGAATATTCCAATTTTTCTTTTCTGTTTCAAGCTTCAGATAGTCAAGTCTTTAGCTAAGACTTCTCATTTCCCTAGGAGAATAACACAACCTTAGTTGATAACCATACCTGGGATTAGTAAGAAATTGAAGGTGTGATGCTACCAAAGTTAAAGCAAATGTTCATCTATTTCCTTTCAAAAATGACATTTTTTTAAAACAATGTCCTTGGCTCCACAGTGACTGATTTTATTCGAAAGATTTCACCGAAATAAGTCAAACTAGCATTTTAGCAAATAGCTTTGACATGGGGGCCTTTTCTTTACCTGATTCCCATTTGGTTGGATCACTTTCAAGGGTGGTTCCTGGACTGCAGGGCTGACTGTAGTCGAGTATGTGTAAGCCACCTGGGGAATCAGAATAGTCTGCTTATTGGCAGCTAGTGCTCGCAAGCATGGAACACTGTTCTGGTCAGCAATGGCCACAATCGTGGGTAACTGGGCAGTGACTGTAGGTATAGCAATATTTATGGGGTTGGCACTTGGTGGGATTACATTTACAACTGGTTCTGAGTCTGTAACACAACTGTCCTTTTGTGGCTCCTTTTTTGCGCAAGACAAGTTCAAGGGTTCTTCCTGGACAGAATAAACACTGTTCTGGTAAACACTAGTAATAGTTGACCTTTCCAATAATTCTCCCTGTTGCTTTGGTAGTGAAAGATCAAGAGGTTCTACTTGTGGCTCTTCCTGTGCACCTTCTGCTGTGTACAAGTAACCCTGTGTATTTCTGGATGAGGAAAGGTTTAGAGGTGATGGGGATGATGGACTACTTCTGGAACCATTGATGGTGGATCCCGCTGGTAAAACTGGAGAGTTAGTCATCTTCAGCGGACTTTGTAGATTTACTGTGCTGTCAGGGGACTCATTTGTATTTGTAGATTGAGGCTGCTCATCATTCTTTGCAGGGATGTTTACTTTGCTGGGTTCAGGAGAAGACGGTTCAGAAGACTGCACTGAAATCTGTCCAGCTTGCATCTTTTCAAACCACTTTTTTACTACATCCAGTGGTAGGTTTACGGAGTCAGCAATTTTTGAGAGCTCTTCTGCACTTGGTTGTGCGTTCAAAGCATAATAAGCTTTCAGAAGAGACAAGAGGTTCTTTAAAGGTGGCTGACTGGGAGACAGATTGCCATCCCCACCCGATGAAACAGAGGACTCGGGCTTCTCAGCTTCTGGTGCAGGGAGTGGAGGAGGCTGAGAAGGCTGCTTTAGGTCATAGTGCTTTAATTCTGGAAGTGCATTAATATCTCCTGGACATTCGTCACACAGAAGGCAAGTGCTGTCATTCGCTCCTCCTTCAAAGCTTTTGTCCTTCTCCGATTTAACAGTAAGATCTTCTGGTAACTTTTCACTTTTACAACTGTTTGTGGGGACTGGATTTTCTTTTTTTAAATTTTGAGGAACAACTTGAAGTTGGCTAGGCTGCTCAAGACTGTAGTTAATGATGATTTTGGTTGTTCCATCTTGATCAACCAAAGGAAGACTGATGGCGGAAATAACAGAATGGCCACCTTGCTGTATGGATGAAGCACTGATTGTTTCTTGTTCTTTGGATGCAAGATTGGCTTGATTATTCTCCAAAACTTGCCTTATTACATTACCATCTACTGCCACTTTAAGTACATTCTGAATATCACTTAAATTGATACTTATGGGAGACACCAAACCAACTGTTGGCAGAACAACAGCTTGCACCACACCCTGAGGAGAACTGGTTGCCTGTAATGGGCCACCACCACTAAAAACCCCATTCTGTAAAGGGGTTGAACAGTTGATTCCTGAAGCAACCACTATGGGTTTGAATTCATAATCCACAGGTTCAGTTTTAATTTGGTTTATAGAAAGTTGCTCTTGAAGGGGCTTATTCTCTAACTTTTGCCGTATCTGTGGTCGCGTGGGACTGCCCGGTGATGCCGAAAGAGATGGTGAGGAACACTGAGGCGTCTTGAGTCCTGTTCTTGGTCGCCCATTCACAGGCATCAAGCTGATACATTTCTTACTGCTTATGTGTGAGCTATAGGAACCAGAATGGGAAAAACGTTTCTTGCAGTTTGGGCATTCATATGGCTTCTCTCCTGAACAAAAAAAAATTATATTCACCGAATTATTACAAGTAAGTTATGTGTCCACATTGTCCTAAAAACAAAGAGTATCAATTTAAAAAGAGATTACCATGTATCTTGTGACAAAATTTTATTTAGAATATTAATTTTAAGTTCAAAACTGACATAAATATTATAAAGACTACCAAAACCTTCGTCTATAGTACATATCCTAACCCATAAGGGAATCTTCTCAGCGTATGTGTATAATATTCCTGCTAACCTTTAAAACTTCAAATACTTCTCAAATGCCAAAAATAATTCAAGTTGACCCTTGAACAACATGGGTTTGAACTGCATGGGTTGACTTGACACGTAGATGTTGTTTTGATAAATACCCTATGATACTGTAAATGTATTTTCTCTTCCTTATGAGTCTTAATTCCCTTTTCTATTGCTAACTCTAGTGTAAGAATGCAGTATGTAATACATATAACATACAAAACATGTATTAATTGACTGTTTATGTTATAGGTAAGGCTTCTGGTCAGCAGTAGGCTATTAGTAGTTAAGTTTTTGGGGAGTCAAAAGCTGTGTGTGGAGTTTTGACTGCATGAGAGGTCGGCTCCCATAGCCCTGCATTGCTCCAAGGGTCAAATGTACACCTACTCTTTCTTTTTTTTGTTGTTGTTGTTATTTTTTTTTAATTTTTATTTGACAGAGAGAGAAAGATCACAAATAGGCAGAGAGGCAGGCAGAGAGAGAGGAGGAGGCAGGCTCCCTGCTGAGCAGAGAGCCTGATGCGGGCCTCGATCCCAGGACCCTGGGATCATGACCTGAGCCGAAGGCAGAGGCTTTAACCCACTGAGCCACCCAGGCGCCCACACCTACTCTTTCAAGTAATTTTTTTTCTTAACCTATTTCACCTACCTATGTAATTTTTCTATATTTCACTATACTTAGCCATCTGCAGGATAAATTAATATTAGAGGAAAGAAAAGTAAATAAAATCTCCCTTATATAAGACTTAATAAGTATGAATACCTATCCTTCCCATATCCACAAGGTTTTAAGTTTTCCTTGAAAAAGATCTTTCTCAATGGGCAGAAAACTTTCCATATGAGATATTGCTATCCACCTTGGCTTATTAAACTGGGAGCTATGCACTCCTGGAACTAGAAGGCAATATTCTAGTGGGTACGCAAAGCTTTCTTGTATTCAGTTTTAGTGACAATGGTTACAGTAATTAAAACATTCTAATATTAAAACACAGATTACACCATGGAGAAAAAGACAACATTCGTGTGAACTGTTAGGAAAAAGCCACAATGTTCAAGAAGTTCCTTGCTTGTAGAGGCTTATGTCAAGTTGCTTCCCTAGACCTTCTGGGACAGAAGGCATTCATTCTTGTTGTCTATTAGGGATATTTTCGTTAAAGATTTTGAGAAGCATGGAGCCAAGTGGAATACTTTCAGACAACCCTAATTTCTTGCCTTAATTTTAATTTATATTTATAGTTCATTCATTTATAATTTATAGGTTAAAGACTATCAGTTTCAATAAGGTAGGAACTTGAGTTTTGTGTGCCATTTATGCCTTGTACCTATTGAAGTGTAGGTCACAAAAATGCCCAATAAACCTTTTTTGGATGAATGGATGGTTCATTGCAGAATTATGGAATAAGATGGTGCTATTTACCTACTCATTATCAAGATAAAGCTCTTCTGTTCTTTTTAAGGATGAACATGAAAGCAGTGAGAAACTCAATGTAAGTTCTTCTAATAATGTAATTTCAGTGTTGTAAAGTTTTTAAAAAGTGAGTTATATTTTCTCAAAGTAAAATTACTTGAAGAATCAGATATTAGAACTGGAAGGGATCTAAGAGACCCCCTTATACAGTAAAGGAGTTCATTTTCTATCACCCTTGACTTCAGCTAGTCTCCTGCTGAAGCTCCTTAACGAGGTTATTACCTGCTGGACAACTCTATGGAAAATGGTCTAGTTTGGTTCTGCTGGGGATCATGATTTGGATTCAAAGCCTGGCTCTGCCATGAGTTTTTTTTAAAAAAAGATTTTATTTACTTATTTATTTTGAGAGAAGGAGGGGCACGAGTGGGGGTGGGAGAAAAAGGAAAAGGACAGAGAGAATCCTAAGCAGACTGTGCTGAGCAGGGAGCCCAACGGGGGGGGGGCTCAATCTTGTGACCTTGAGATCATGACCTGACCTGAAATTGAGTTGGATGCTCAACTGACTGAGCCCCCCAAGTGCCCCTTACTGTTTTCGCAATCTTTCCAAGCCTCAGTGTCTTGGTGTGTAAATAAATGTAGATACAACCTCACTGGATTGTTGTAGCAGTTATACAATGTAATATAGCAAAGCTCTTTGTGTGGTCTCAATATATGTTAGTGATTCTTTTAAAAAGTAATTCTATGGAGAGGTAGGTTGAGTACTAAGCCAGAATTCACTTGTTATAATGCCTAATTTTCTGCCCTAGTCTGTACTCTGATGCCACACAGAGCAAGTCTAACTTTTCTTCTAAAAGCCAGACTTTCAAACTGATAAAGAACAGTCACCTGTATCCTTATACTTCCCTTGTGTGGATTAAATATACCCAGGTGCTTCAAAGACTCCTCATAGGACATGGTTTTTAGAACCCTTCCCACTTACCCACTTGTTAACTCATCTCTGGAAATTGTCCAGTTTATCAGTATCTTTCCAATGGGATGCCTGTAATATGATTCAATTCTCAAAATGTATCAGGTAAATGTCTGGGGGAGGGGTGTAAAACAAGGGATGTGTTCTAGTATCTCTATTTTAACATTTTAAATTCTTGCATAATATATTTAGATGAGCTATATCTAAATTCTCTTGTTAGAGACACTTGGAAAATTAGAATTTATAACAGATTATTATAACAGATTATTTTTTAAAAAAAATTTATTTATTTGAGAGAGGGAGAGGGAACAGGAGCTGTGGGGAGGGGCAGAGGGAGAGGGAGAAGCAGACTCCCTGCTGAGCAGGGAGCCTGACATGGGGCTTGGTCCCAGGACCTGGAGATCATGACCTGAGCAGAAGAAGGCAGACGCTTAGCTGACCGAGTCACCCAGGGGCCCCACAGATTGTTTTTATCTTTACAAACAGGGAGACAGAGGAGCACAGTGGCTAAGGCAACAGCTTTGGAGTCAGGATACCTACAGTGAGGCCCTGGCTTTGCCATGGACTAGCTAAGTGACTCTGGATAGGTTAATTAAGCTCTCTGAGCCTCCATTTTCTCATCAGTAGAAAGAAAGGAAATAATAGCCTCTCCCTCATAGGGCTATCGTTGGGACTGTATGAGTTAATGTACACAAATAACTAGAGTGGGGCTGTACATAGTTAAGTACTCAGTAAATGCTAATTATCAGTATTATGGTTGGGGATTACCTGATATTTTATCATTGCCAGAAAGAAAGTGCAGAACAATTGTTCTAAAGCCAAATCCACTATGTTTGTTGGAAAACCCCTTGTTTCTAACTTCATAGTTTTATGGTTTATAGATAAAGTACATCACCTAATTTGTCTGTCTAGCAACTGTTAAACCCTGAGGTGAAGTTGTGCTATAAAAAGTCCAATGTCTTATGAAGACTGATTCTTTTTTGTAATGGCTGAGGTGGATGTTTGGTTGCATCTGATGTAAAAACTTTCCAGGCTAAAGTTTGTAGGGCTATGGAACAAACCCATATTATTTTCTGGGGAGGGTCAGAGCCCAGGAGCAGGAGCCTTTTTTGTCTCACCTCTGAGTGGAGGTGAGGTGACCTGCTCCTCATCATAGCTCAGCTCCCACATGAGGAGTTCAGATGATGGCTAAAACACAAGACGCTGCATATGGCTCATTTTAATGGTGTTGGAAAATAGCAACAATCCAGGTAATTTTACGGAGTATAATTTGAAGACCCTGATTAGAAACTGAGCTGAGAAAAAAAGATTACAGAGGTTTCTTGAAGGATATGAAGCTCATCCATTATTCGATACTCTAAAAAGCTCTTTCAAAACTATCTGTGGTGAAGGACCTTTTTATCCCCCCCCCAATTTTTTGTTTTAAATTTCCAATCTACTGTAAGATCAATATTGTATAAAATATAATAAAATTGTCACAGCATTTTCTTCATCTAATAGTTTCTAAATTACTTGCAATTTCTATATTTAGCTCTTCAAGAAACAGTCTCAAAAAGGCTTACAGACGGGTACCATCCTGGCATGACACTGAGAAGCCCCAACTCAGAAATCTTCCTTTGGAGTAAACTAGACCATCAGAGAGCTATACACCTGGATTGTATCCAAGCGGCTACCTTGGAGAAATGCTTTTTCTGAACTGCATTTTGGTGAAATATCATTGCCTTCCTATTGGAGAATCTTACTTTATTATTTTAAAGATTTTATTTATTTGTCAGAGAGAGAGGGAGGGAGAGCACAAGCAGGGTGACAGGAAAGCAGAGGGAGGAGCAGGCTCTCCGCTGAGCAAGGAGCCCAGTGGGGGACTCGATCCCAGGACCCCAGGATCATGACCTGAGCCGAAGGCAGCCGTTTAACTGACTTGAGGCACCCAGGCGTCCCATGGAAAGTCTTACTTTAAAAAGAAAACCCTCTCAAATTTTCTGCTGTACTATTTTAAGGATATTTTGGAAAATGATATAAAATGCATTTTGCTTCTCTATGGGCTTTGTAGCAGAAGAGTTGTACTTTTCCTAGCGACTGTTTCCTTTTACTTACAGACAGTCTGGGTCATGGTTACTGATCTCAGTTTTCTGATTTCCTAAACCTTAGAGTCTAATGTGTGGTCTGCTTCCAGCATGTGCTTGGCATTGCATAGTATCCATTTTATTTCATGTTTACTTCATGCCTGTGTTATTTCTTAACTTTATTTTCCTAATACATACATACATATATATATAATACACATATATATATATGTTTAAAGATTTTATTTATTTATTTGACAGAGAGAGATCACAAGTAGGCAGAGAGGCAGGCAGAGAGAGGGGGAAGCAGGCTCCCTTCTGAGCAGAGAGCCCGATGTGGGGCTCAATCTCAGGACCCTGGGATCATGACCTGAGCCAAAGGGAGAGGCTTATTAACCCACTGATCCACCCAGGTGCCCCTTCCTATATATTTTTTAATTAAAATTTCTTGTTGTATTAGAGGTATATAAGCCTCATGTTATGTATCCTTAAGGATAAGACTATCATGTAAACACATACTGAATGGACAGCGCAGAGTACGGTGATGCCCTGTGCTCCCTGTTGTGGCCTCAGTTCGCACAGGCTACTTCAGCAGCAGCAGCAGCAGCGTACTGCTAACAAGCTTAGAGCTCTTGTGCCATCTTTCCGTCTGTACTACAGACAGTGGCTCCCTACTTACTACTTGATTGAGACAGATATTTGAATATCAATGCAGAATTTTGCAATTAAATACCAACTTCCTGTCTCTGCCCTGCATTGTAACCTCTGGTGTGATGCACCAGCTTCCCAATTCTGTACCCTCTCCAGGTCTGACAGATCCACAGCCTATAAAACTGCAATAGGACCATATGAGATTCATTTTGTACATGAATCTTACTCCAAATTTTATTTTACTTTCCCTCCTTTACCCCAATCTCAACATTTAAGAAAACTTTTTTGAATTAGCTACCTCTCTGTCAACATCAAATCATCTGTAGTAAGAAAGCAGGTCATTAAATATATATTCTTTTTTAAATATTTTATTTATTTATTTGAGAGAGAGAGAGAGAGAGAGAGAGAGAGAGAGAGAGAGAGAGAGAGAAAAATGAGAGAGAATACGAGAGGGGAGAAGGTCAGAGGGAGAAGCAGACTCCCTGCAGAGCTGGGAGCCTGATGTGGGACTTGATCCCGGATCTCTAGGATCATGACCTGAGGCGAAGGCAGTTGCTTAATCAACTGAGCCACCCAGGTGCCCTAAATATATATTCTTGATGAAAATTTTTTTATAGTCCAGAAGCTAAGAAACAGGATTTCCTGGCAGACTGCAAAAGACAACTTCTCAATTCCAGGAATATTTAAGTGTGAAAATAAACAAATGTTTTTGCAAGAATCTTGGTTTAAACTAATTGGTAACTTTATTTAGCCCTCAACAAACAAGACAGTGAAGCTTTTAGAAATATAGTTCCAAAATAATATCACTAGTCACCCCTCACAAAGCCACCTGCTTTTTGTACTCTTTTTGTAGGATGTTTGTGAGATGTAAATGTCAAAAAAATCATTTTTACAAAATAAGCTATGTGCAGACACCCATCATTTCTCATTAGTTAGAAAACAGTTCTTTTTCACTACTATTTAATAAATCTAAAATAACATATCAAAATTAATCTGATGAATGGATGGCACAATCAATGTGAGATGCTACCAAGTTTTTGTTACAGGTTTTGAAGTAGAGCCCCTAAGACATGCAAATACAGCTCTTTTTGTTTCTAAGTTTCTAAAAGCAGACATTTTTATCATATCATTTTTTAAGTAAAATTTAGAAAAGGATGTGGAATAGAAAGGTGAAATGATAGGCAAACACACTTTTCTTTTAAATTTTCGATGCTGCCCTGTCTGGGTGACTCCACACCACCCCTGACCACTTCCTATCTGGAGTTCTATCTCCTTTTTCATTCCCTCGTTAACTGTGCAAAAGAGGAAATGAAATTAGCATTCATCAGAAAGCTCAAGGAGGTTGTACTTCTTGTTAAAACATGCTACATTCTGATTAGGAAGTTTGGAGCATGTCATATTATATTAGCTTAATATGGTTCAGTTACAGATTAAGAATCCAGTCAAATACAATTTATAAATAGAAAATTTCTCCAGGTTAGTCTTTATTCTATAAGAAAAGCAAAAAGTTTCTGACTATGTGTGTAGACCATGTTACAACAGATTTATTTATCACCATATATGCTATGATATTCAAGGTGTAGAAAGAAAACAAGTATTTACCACTGTGGATTCTTAAGTGCTCTTTTAGATGATGTTTATATTTGAAAGCTTTTCCACATTCAGTGCACTTGAATTTACGATTACCACCAGACTGTGTCACATGTCTCTGTAAGAAAGAATTGATATTTTAATTATAAAGCAAAAAAGCTTGGGACATAAAAGAATAGCCAAGCTACTAAAAGTATTTTGATGAATTCTGCTTCTCAAAGGCTTCAAACTGAGGCAGTCACAAAAATCTAACACTTGGAATATTACACTAAAAAGAAGGCTGATTGTGGGATCAGAATTTTGACATAAAGAAAAATCTCTACTTAATTCAGAGTATTAGAATCATTCTTTATTGAGTAATATAGTATTTAGCACAAATAAGATAATATATACTTTACTAGAAACTAGAGATTATCTCTTCTGCAGCCAGGCTTTTTCCAGTAGTTTATCCTATCTCTTAGATGCTTGGTATTTCCAAAATGTACTTTAGTCTGATGAATTTAAAAAAAATACCTCCATCTTTTTTTAATCCAAATATGGAGTATTATAATATCTTTCTTTCTGGTTTATCAAATTCTCACTTTTATATATTTCAAATATATTCTGCACTCTTAGATTTTTTTCCAGGTCCCATTACTTTTATTTATTTACTTTTGTTTATCCATCATTTAAATTTATTATTAAAAAATGTTTTCCAGTCAAGTATAATTGACATACAATGTTATGTTAGTTTCAGCATACAACACAGTGCGTCAACAACTCCATATGTTAAGCTATGCTCATCAGAAGTGTCTACCATCTGTCACCATATAACACTATCACAATACCATCAACTAGATTCTCAATGTTGGACCTTTCATCCCCATGACTTATTTATTCTATAACTGGAAGCCTGGACCTCCCACCCATTTTGCCCATTCCCCTCCCTCCCCTGGGGCAACCACCAGTATGTTCTCTGTATTTAGGAGTCTGTTTCTGCTTTTTTTGTTCATTAGATTAATCATACAAAAGCACTGCTTGAACTGAATTCTATCATAAACCTCATAAATCATAAATTTCTCATAAACCTCCAAAGGCTCCCCCCATTAATCCCTGAATACAGATTCTGAGTCTATACATTCCAAATTTACCTGAGTTTCCAGGCTGATTCTTCACCAGCTCCCTGTAAGAAGTTCATGCCTCAGTCACTTAGTGAGTCTCAGTTTTTTGCACATATACTACTCTTCTTTATCTCCTTGCTTTGGTTTATACTATTTCTTGGCTATGTTTCCCTATAGTTATAATTATTTAGGTTCTAGCCATACTTCAAAGACTTAACTCAAGGACTACTTGCTTCATGCTCCCCGAGCTGGAATCTCCCTTCTTTCGTTTTTCATACAAAAAGGAAAGAGTATGAGTACTTACTATGTATCAGGCCCTACTGCATCCAAACCGATGGCTATAAACCCCAAATATATGGTGACAACTCCCAACGGTGTATATCTAGACCTCTTCCCCTAAACTCCAGATTCTCACAGCCGATTGAGTCCTTGATACCACCAGTCAGAAAGCAATGGGCATGTGAAACTTAACATGATTAACACTGAACTCTTAATTTCCCTTTGGAGAGTCAGCTCCTCCTCTGGTGTTTCCTGTCTTTGAGAATGACACCATCATTTATTTGATTATTGCTTAGGCCCTGAACTATGGAGTAATCCTTGATTCCTCTCTTTCTTTTAACACCCTTACTCACTCCATCAGCAAGGCATGTGAATATACTCGGCATCCAACATTCGTCACTGTCATGTCTGTCACCACCAGTGATTTCAAAGCCACCACCACCTTTGGCTTGGATTATAGCAATAGCCTCCAAATGGTCTCCCTGCCTCTAAATGGTCTCCCTGCTTCCATTCTTGTGTTTCTTGATCTACTTTCCACCCAACAGCCAGTGTTGCCTTAAAAATAATAAAAAGAAGTAAAGACAAAATTCAATATCCTTCAAAGTCTTCCCTGTCACACTGTAAAATAAAATAAAAAATCTCTACCATGGTCTATACAAGGGGATATGTTATCTGGCCCCAAATACTTCTGGCCTCACCCATCTTTCTTTCCTTTATTTACACTGGCTTCCTGGCTATCCTTTGGGGATGCTGGGCAGGCTTCTGCCTCAAGGCCTTTTCATGTTTCCCTCTGATCCCTTTGTCTGGAACACTCTCACCCAATCATCCTATGCCTGGCTCCTTCCTTTCATTTGGGTTTTTGTTCAGATGTCCCATTCTTAGAAAGGTCTCTCTATCCTTAAAAAAGTAGCAGCTTTCTTCACTTTCTATCTTCAGCTTTATTTTTCTTCATACTATCTCTGTTCTTATCTTTTATATCACCTGCTAATAAATGCTCGCTACTGTCTTGATCTTTGCCTATCTTTTTCACTACTGTGCCTTTAACACCTAGAACAGGGTCTGACACATAACAGAAACATGAATGTTTGTTTAATGAATAAAGTATTAATACATGGAAATGCTTATCTTTAAGTCATGGCATGATTTTCAAACCAAGTTTGCTGCCCCATAACCTAAATTGTTTCCAAGACATCCTGATCATATTTCCTCACATTATTGATCCCCATATTAACCCCACCTCCTTTCTGACTTTTGTCTGATCACATACTTGATATATAAAACTTTCACCCATCAGAAAAACCACCACAAAACTGGCTTTCATGCTCATCACCGATCTTACAATTTGTTTCTATAATGGCATTTCTTGTTTTCACCATTAGTTCTCCCTGTGCTTTGCAGATCCTTTCTTTGACAATGGCCCTTGGTAGAGAAGGGATATGGGGGCAACAGGTGTAGTGTCAGTCTGCTCCCCACGTGTCACACGAATAGGCTCTTTTCCCAAGGCTTGGCTGTACTTTAGTCATGTTAGGACTCTCAGATGGAAAAAGCACTCTTCTGCATCGCCCCAACAAGACTTGCATGGGGAGGATGGTCTTTGTCTTCAGGAGTTCCTTCTCTGTATCAATTTCTTCCTTCTTTTGGTATTCTTCCCAATTTCAAGTGTTCTGTCATGGGCTTACCCATTTACCTATCTAAGGAAATCTTGGTGCTATACTTCCTGATTGCCATCCTTTCCCCCTTTATTTTGTGATTTCATGAGTGTTATTGCCAAGGTCCTGAGAAGATAGGCTGATCCTGCTTGATGATTCTGTTTCTGCTATAATTTTTTTGTCTGGTTTAGCCATCACCTTAGAAAGGGTCTAATTTGTGTTCTATGAGATATAGGACTTCTATTAGGTACATGCATAGGGCAGAATTCTCACAGATTCCCATTTATGGATAGTCATAATCTTTTGATACAAGAAACTGGACACGTGCCCCAATGATAACACATACACTTAAAATATACTGTGCAGCTGAATATCTGACTTTTAAAGTTAGAATCATGTTGGTATTAATTTGATAGTTTAGAGTTGATACTTAACAGGATCTTCTAAAAGGAGGACAACTGGTAAGAGCTTCTTAGCCTTTAATCCTTAAGTACAGAGCCAACAGTTCAAATGTAACTTAACTTATAGAAGAACAGTCTTGTTTTATACATCTAGAAATTGAGGCAAAGTGACATGGGGATAGAATAAACCATGTGAAAATTGAGTCTTTAGAATAAAAATGTTTAGAATCTAAACTTTAGTTTCTTAGAGGAAGCAACTTTCCTTCCTACAGTAAACAGAACACAGTAACCTATCCTGAGAATAAAGTAGTCTTTGGTTCCCAGAAAATTAACTTTTATTATTCTTCTTTGACTTTCTTCTCAGTTTGGTCAGTACTTAGTCATATGGTTTATGAAAGCAGTATTTATTTTTCCTACACTGAGCATTTTGGTAGAATGCATTTTGAAATCTAGTTTTAAACTTAAGGGAAACTTTGTTACGGTATAAGCAAAATAATTACATTGACAAAAAGGGATCTTATCTGGAAAAGAATAAAAAAAACTTAGTTACCTTGAAAACAATGTTCACATGTACTTTGTAACTCAGAAAGGACCAGATAATTGAAATAATCACTAATTCTTGTAAGGCTGAAGATAAGATGTTGTCTACTACATCCTTTTAAGTATATTAAAACCCTTGCCTTCTATGGATGGTTGATTTCACTTACCTGATCTCTTCCTGATTTATGTGATGTCATGTGACGTTCAAGTTGGGTTCTGTATGCGAAGGTGTAACTGCACAGGGAGCAACTAAAATTATCTTCATTCTTTTCATGGCGATATTTAATGTGTTCTTTCAAAGAGGTAAAGCGTTTATAGCCTCTATCACAATATGGGCAGGTAAGTAACTGGGAGAATGCATCTGGTGTTCCTGTATAAGAAAGATCATATGTTTTGAGTTTACAACATTCAAAAAATATTACCAAAGCTACCACTGAGTCTCTATGCTTTGTGCCAGATATTATGCCACCCAATTTATATTTGATCCTTAATACAATGATATTCATCTCTATTTGAAAAAAGAGAAAACAGGAGGCTCAGAAAGGTAAAATAACTTAAAAGTCACATGGCCAGTAAATGATGAAGTCAGGATTCAAACACTGGCTGTCCAACTTCAAAGTCCCATGTCTTTTCCACTATACCACAAATCTTTCCTTCTTTTTGTATGGTTAATTAGATAAAGAAGACAAAAATAAAATTAGAAATATATGTTACATTTATAAATACATACATATTGAAGGGGACTTATACACCATAATAGAATTTTTCTATTGGTAACAATGTATCATTAATTATTTAATGCTCTTTCTTTCTAATTTGGAAATGACACTATAAAGTTATTGCCATCACACGGTAAGTAGAATATAATTAGACTATGTTTTCGAGACACCCCTGCAGTTAGGTGTAGCCATATGACAGAGGTCAGACCACAAGAACAAGTACTGGGGGAAATGAGTAGCAGGAGCCAGATCTAGGTCTGGCCCACAAAGGCCTCCCACGCATGCTCCTTTATGTTCTTTCCCTTACGGAAATACAAGGGTACATTTTCTGAAGAATTTTATAAGAAAATAAAGGCAATATAGAAAAACTGAAGTTCACTGAGTGAACCATATAGTTTTAAAGATTTATTTATTTGAGAGAGAGAGGCGTGTGAGTGGGGGGGGAGGGCAAAGGGAGAGAATCTTCAAGTAGACTCCCTCCCGAGCATGGAGCCTGCCATGTGGTTTGACGTGGGGCTCAATCCTAGGACCCATGAGATCATGACCTGAGCCAAAACCAAGAGTTGGACAGTTAACCGACTGAGCCACCCAGGTGCCTCTGAATGAACCATATTTTTACACATGGAACCATCTAAGCCTGACAATGCTAAAAAGTAATAGTATTTTGCCAATTAATATTATTTAACTAATATTTTTCTGTATTTATTTCTTCAAAAAAATTCCTACAAGATAACTTATTGTAAATCATATCTCTACCCTCATTTTGAATTTTTTATTGAAAAAAGACTCCCAAAGGAAATTTTATTATAATCTCAAAATCCTTTATAAACATATATTACCTTTATTGAAATCTAAGTCCATATAAATTAAAAGTCTTGCTTGAGAACCAGCCTGCAGGTAATACACTGAGTACCTGATCCCATATGAATAAAATCAAACAACCAAATCCCCCAAAGTTTATGATGGTATCTTTATTATCAGGTAGCAGGGCAACTGGAATCTGAGGATTTTCTGTTGGTGATGTCTCTAAAATGACCTACTTCTGTGGGCATTAGATTAGCCACATGAAATTGTTTTGGAAATCACGCTATGTTTTGTCTGGCATTAATTTCCTATTTGTACAGGTAAGTAGGAAATCAACATTTGGGACATTCTCTTTGCCAGAGTACCTAATCCATCCTATTGATTTTAGCTGGTTACAATGGCAAAAGTCCAAGTCAGCCATTGCAGGTGCTTTATTATTGGCACCACAACCGCAATGTGATTCTATTGCTTAAGCTGCTGATAATCCATAGCGTAATACAGCTGTCTGCTCTCATTATGTTCTATTTTTTCCTTGCCTATATCATTAATAAACAAAATACTAATAATTTTGTAACATGACAGGGTGCTCATGATATTTACCAGCAAGTTATTATATTCATAAATCAATAGATATTGAATTTCTCACACATATGAGATATGAATTTATTCTTTCAGGATACTAGCATAAAACAATAAAAAGTAAAACTGAATATCTGACATAAAAAGAGCAAATTATAGAATGAACAGGCTTGAGAGTTAAATGAAAATTTTGTTTCTATTTTTGAAAAATATTGGATATTTGCTTATTTAAAAGAATCACTTTTTTTAAGCGAAGAAGGCTTGTCACATGAGGAAAAAATTTTTCTTTTTAGAATTCTTTTAACAAACTTAAGGTAGAAAACCCAATCTATGTCAATTTTTTTGAGCTATCTATAATTTCCTTATGTATCCGTGACTACGAATATGCTTTAAAAAAAACTTTAATTTTTGTATCCTAAACTTCTTTTGCTAGGTAGCATGACATTTCAGACTGATAGTAGTACTGGATATAAAACCTTTTCAAAATCTCCTTTACTTGTGCCCCTCTGATTCAGAATTTGTGATACTTCAGCCTTCTGGAGTAAAGTCTGCCCTTTCACGATTTATGAAGTGCAGAGAGCATACTGAATCCGCCAACACTTAAAAAAACGAAGGGCTTTTGAGGATAATTCAATGTTAGTGGTGTGACAGAATGTCTACTGTGAAATACTTTATTAGCTATATACCTGAAAGTAATGACTACGTAAATTAAAAACAGATTCTAGAATTCAAATGTTTTACTAATTGAGAATGATTAGGGCCCCAATTTTTTATGGTATTTTACTGTGTTGATTAGTAACAATGGACTTTACAAAGTTTAACCTTATTTGATTGTGCAATGAAATATTTTTTTTAGTTCTCATTATTTTTTTATGAGGCCTCTTAAGGAACTTTTTGTTACACAAAACATTTACATATATATACATATTAAAATTTTTAAATTTCCTTTTCATATTTATTATAACCTATGGCTTCTTCAGGTAAAATATTAACAAATTTCCTTTAAAGAAAAAAAACTGGGGCACCTGGGTGGCTCAGTTGGTAAAGAGTCTGACTCTTGGTTTCAGCTCAGGTAATGATCTCAAGTTCATAACCTTGAGCCCCATATCAGGCTCTACACTCAGTGCAGACTCTGCTTGGGTTTCTCTCTTCCTCCCTCTGCCCCTCCCCTGTTGTCTCTCTAAACTAACCAACTAAATAGAATCTTAAAAAAAAAAAAAAGAAAAAAATGCTGAGAAATCAAAGTAGAAACAGTAGGGCCCTACAGGAATACAATGCCTATCACCGTAGACTCTCCAAATATGCAAATAGATCAACACAACACTGTTCATAAAGCTGTAATGCTGTGTCCCCAGGGGCAATAATCTATTGTCTTCAGGAATATGTCCTTTTGGCACACTGGAGCAATCAGTTCTAGAGTGCCCTACTTCTATTTCCTTTGTCACTGATTTAGTTATAGAAAATCCTATTGATTCTGATGTAAAACTTCTATTTCTGTGTTTTCATAACTGATTCCTGATTTAAAGAAGGTACAGTTGACTCTTTGCAATGGAAATCTATTTTGTTTTCTATACCATTCTTCTCAATTTCCTTCAAAAATTTAAAAGTGGATTGATACAATAATGTTAATTTAGCACCAAAAAAGTTGAAATACTTATGTATAAATCTAGCAAAGTATGTATAAGATTTATACAAGGAAAACTATAAAACTCTGATGAAAAGAATCAAAGAACTAAATAAATGGAGAGACATTCAATGTTTAAGGATAGGAAGACTTAATATCATCAAGATGCTAGTTCTTCCCAACTTGATTCAGTGGAATTCCAATTCGAATCTGGAAAATCCTTTTATGGATACTGACGAATATTCTAAAGTTTGTATGGAGAGGCAAAATACCTGAAATAGCCAACACAATATGGGAGGTGAAAAATAAAGTTGGAGGACTGACAGTACCTGACTTTAAGACTTACTATAAAGCTATAGTACTCAAAACAGTGTGGTATTGGTGTAAAAATACAGAAATGGGCCAGTGGAACAGAGAGCCAGAAATATCCTTATAAATATATACTTATATATCCTTATAAATGTAAATATATAGTCAACTTGTCTTTGACAAAGGATCAGAGGCAATACAATGGGGTAAAGACAGTCTTTTCAACAAAAGCAATGGAACAGGAAACAAAAGCAAAAATGAACTATTGGGACTTCATCATGATAAAAAGCTTTTGCATAAAAAAGGAAAAAACAAAACTATAAGGAAACCTACAGAATGGGAGAAGATATTTGCAAATGACATATCAGATAAAGGGCTAGTATCCAAAATCCATAAGGAACTTATCAAACTCAATACTCCCCAAAACAAAAAATCCAGTCAAGAAATGGGCAGAAGACATGAGCGGACATTTCTCTAAAGACATACAAATGGCTGACAAACACGTGAAAAAATGCTCAATATCACTTGGCATCAGGGAATTACAAATCAAAACCACAGTGAGATACTACCTCACACCAGTCAGAATGGCTAAAATTAACAAGTCAGGAAAAAACATGTTGGCAAGGATGCGGAGAAAGGGGAACCCTCTTATACTGTTGGTGGGAATGCAAATGTTGTAGCCACTCTGGAAAACAGTATGGAGGTTCCTCAAAAAGTTAAAAGTAGAACCGCTCTATGACCCAGCAATTGCACTACCAGGTATTTACCCAAAGGATACAAAAATAGTGATTCGAGGGGGCACATGCATCCCAATGTTTATAGCAGCAATGTCCCCAATAGCCAAACTGGAACGAGCCCAGATGACTACTGACAGACGAATGGATAGAGAAGATTTGGTGTATATAAATACAATGGACTATGACTCAGCCATCAATAAGAATGAAATCTTGCCATTTGCAATGCCATGGATGCAATTAGAGGGTACTATGCTAAGCAAAATAAGTCAACAGAGAAAGACAAATACCATGATTTCACGCATATGTGGAATTTAAGAAACAGAGGGCGCGTGGGTGGCTCAGTGGGTTAAAGCCTCTGCTTTCGGCTCAGGTCATGATCTCAGGGTCCTGGGATCGAGGCCCGCATCGGGCTCCCTGCTCAGTGGGGAGCCTGCTTCCCGCCTCTCTCTGCCTGCCTCTCTGTCTCCTGTGATCTCTCTCCCTCTGTGAAATAAATAAATAAAATCTTAAAAAAAAAAAGAAACAGAGAAGGAGGCAAACCATAAGAGACTCTTAGCTCTAGAAACAGAGGGTTACTAGATGGGAGGTGCATGGCAGGATGGGGTAACTGGGTGATTGGCATTAAGGAGGGCACTTGATGTAATGAACTCTGGGTGTTGTATGGAACAGATGAATCACTAAATTCTACCCCCAAAACTAATGATAACATTATATGTTAACTAAAATGAATTTAAACACAAAATAAAATAGTAATGGAACAACTGAACATTCAGGACATGCATAATGTCTTGAATCTAGACATAGACCTTACAACCTTCACAAAAATTAACTCAAAATGGATCACAAACCTAACTGTAAAATGCAAAACTATAAAGCTCCTAGAAGATAACAGGGGAAAACCTAGATGACCCTAGGTATGACAATGCCTTTTTTAGAGATAACACCAAAGAAAGAAAAAATTGACAAGTTGGACTTCATTGAAGTGAAAACTTCTGGTTCTGTGAAAGATGATCTCAAGAGAATTAGAAGATAAGTGACAGACTGGGAAAAATATTTGCAAAAGACACATCAGATAAAGGACTATTATCCAAAATATATGAAGGACTCTTAAAACTCAACAATAAAAAGTCAATAACTTGATTAAAAATAGTCCAAAGGCCTTAGCAGATGCCTCACCAAAGAAGATAAACAGATGGCAAATAAAGACACTCCATATCATATGTCATCAGGGAAATGCTAATTAAAACAAGGTACCACCACACACCTATCATAATGGCCAAAATCAAGAACACTGACACCACAAAATGGTAGCGAGGATGTGGAAGAGCAGAAACTCAACACTGCTGGTGGGAATGCAAAGTGGTCTAGCCTCTTTGGAAGACAGTTTGGCAGCTTCTTGTAAAAGTGAACATATTTTTAGTAGAGGATTCAGCATATGCACTTCTTGGTATTTACCCAAAGGAGTTGAAAAACTTATGTCTACACAAAAACCTGCACATGGATGTGTATAGAAACCTTATTCATAATTTCCCAAACCTGAAGTAAACAAGGGGTCCTTCAGTAGGTGAATGTGTAAATAAACTAAGCTATATCCAAACAATGGAATAGAAGAAATGAGCTATCAAGCCATGAAAATACATGGAGGAAAATTAAATGCGTACTACTAAGTGAAAAAAGCCAAATTAAAAGTTTACATGCTGTATAATTCTAACTATATGACATTCTGGAAAAGGCAGAACTACAGAGACACAAAAAGATCTGTGGTTTCCAGGGGTGAGGGGAGGTGGGGAAAGATGAATAGGCAAAGCACAGAGGATTTTTAGGGCAATGAAAATACTCTATGAGATATTAAAGTGATAGATATACATCATTACATATTTGTCCAAACACACAGAATGTACACCACCAAGAAGGAACCCTAAAGTAGATAATGGGAGAAGCTATGCTGCACTCGGGGCAAGGGATACATGGGAAATACCTGTACTCTGTCTCACTTTTTTGGTAAGCTTTAGGCTTCTCTAAAAATGTCTTTTAAAAAAGTTGGTTATTTAAATATTAAGTTAAATATATCCAATAAATTGGGAACCCCAGAAAAATCAAACCAGATTTAGGATCTTAATACTCTAAATGTCCTTGAACATTCCAAGTGACTTCTTAGTTCTTGGGCAGATCTTGCATAAAGTTTCTTACAGGAATATTTGCATGTTATTGTCATCTGTTTCTAGCATGGAAGGAGGGAATGGTAGCCTGTTTCCTTTCAGGAGAGTATGAACATATTAGAACTGCATTTTACCACTCTTCATACACAAGCTGTTCATAACAGAATAGACTAGAGCAAATATAAAAAACCTCATTTGTCTCTAAATCAGTATTTGGAGACAATCATATTTTGCTTGCCAGAACAGTGGGAAAACAAATCAAGAGGCAGTTAAAGGTCATCCTAGCTCCCATTTCTACTACTTGCTGCCATAGGAATGAACGGAAATCAACGTCCAGGCATTGTTCTAAGCACTTCGCTGCAGTGGCTTTACCACGATACACATGAGATGACACAAATTTAATACTACACTGTTATCATAAACATGTTCCTTTCATTAAAGACATTATTTTCTATGGGCACCTGCCATAAATGTTAGATTTCAGAAATGTTCCCTAGAGTAGAATAGGTTCCCATCATACAGCTACGGAAATAATAATCCCGTAAAGATGAAAACAAAAACAACTGTGAAACTCCACTTACCATTGTCATCATGACCACTGGCTTCTGGGGTGCCCTGCCTCTGGTCCTCTTCAGGTGCCTCAGGGTAAATGACAGCAGTGTCTTGTTGTTGCAGGAACTCTTCAACATTAGGATCATGGTTTTGTTCATTTTCTGCATCTGAGTCACATTCATCATCTTTTACTAAAAGAAATGCATACTTTATATAAAGCAGTTTCACCACCAAGTTGTTATAAAGTTTTTCTAAATAAGAATTTACCTTGAGAGAATACACTATTGTTCTTTAATTTGTAGAAAATATTTACCAAAAATTAAAAACAAAATTCACTCATTGTGTTGTTCATTATTAAGAAGTCTTTAAGAAAGTTTACAAAAGTCTTGAAATTTTCACAACATCCCTGTTAAACTTTAGAGCGTACTTTTAGTCTATGTGACTGATAAGACATAGAAAAGGTAATATAGTTGACTGAATTCTTAATTTCTCAATCAAGGATGAAGCAAGGAAAAAAAAGGAGAAAAACCTTAGTTCTCAAACCTTAGTCCCTCCTAGGAACCTGCTGGATATTTACTTAGACTTGGAGCTTAAATCTGAACCATGTTCAGTTTAAACCACTTTGAAGTTCAGTACAGTTACGTGATTTCCTAGAAAACTGGCAATAGTTATCTATAGTTGGAAAAATTTCTAGTAAGAGTCAGGAGTATCAAATCCATAAAACTGCCTATCTCCTCTAGTATTCATATATAAACAAGGCTACTCTTCCTTTATTTCCACTTCAATAGATGTTTAACAGTGGGCTTAGGGCAGAGGCATTTTTTCTTTCAGTTAGAAAGGTTCAAGAGATAATGGAATGAATGCTTTCACTTTGAGAAGGAAACCCAGGGGGCTGCTGAGTTTCTAAAGCAGTATCGCTGCACCATGGTTTCCCTCCATTGCCTGCACTGGCTCCAGAGCACAGTGTCTACTCCAAGCTGGTGGTGACCCTAATGTGCTGTACGGCTCCCAGATGTCTCACGGCTGACTTCTTTATACACTTCAGGCTGAACTGTCAGTTCTCAATTTGTACAACAGCATGTCCCAGCAGACTAAAATTGGGCCAAATTAAAATGCTGAGTGTGGACATGTTTTTGTGTAATAGTTATTCAAACAATCTTGCTAAATCTCCTGCACATGGTAGTAAGTGAACTCCTCAGGTCAGCTGCTGTTTAAAACCTTAAAGCCAATGACATAATAATAATGGTGACCCACCATTTTTAATATATCCAATAGCTATCAGTTATTTAGTACTGGGTTACTGGATCCAGGGGTAAGTGAAAACTCTTTAAGAGGTAAGCTGGTACTGTGGGTTTCAAGGGAATCTGTTCCCAAATCCTCAAATTATCTGTATATTCTTTCTTAGAATCTGGAAGTTTCTTTCTACTCTCCTCTTTCCACTGTATCCTTTGCTCAAACTTAAAAGGAAGATGAGAAGGGGTGCCTGGGTGGCTCAGTGTAGGTTTAGCATCTGACTCCTGAATTTGGCTCAGGTCATGACGTCAGAGTTGTGAAACTGAGCCCTGCATCAGGCTCTGTGCTCAGCCGGGAGACTGCTTGCCCCTCTCCCTCTCCCCTCCCCCACCCCACCCCTGCTGATGCTGTCTCTCTCTTAAACAAACAAACAAACAAACAAACAAACAAATAAAATCTTTTGAAAAAGGAAGAAGAGGGGTGCCTGGGTGGCTCAGTTGGTTAACCGCCTGCCTTCCACTCAGGTCATGATCTCAGTGTCTTGGGATCAAGTCCCCCTTGGGCTTCCTGCTCAGTAAGGGGTCTGCTTCTCCCTCTCCCTCTGCCCCACCTGCCACTCCTGCTCTCTCTTTCAAATAAATAAATAAAATAAATTAAAATAAAAGGAAGAAGAGACAAAGGCATATCCCAGTACATTAATATGGTGCATCGCCTTGGAGTGTAAAAACCTCTAGGTTGCCAAAGGAAAAAATTCAAAATACTGATTGGGGAAAACTAACTAACTAACTAACTAACTAACTAACTAACTAACTTCCTAAATTCCTTCCTTCCTTCCTCCTTCCCTCTCTCTCTCCCTCCCTCCCTTTCTTCCCTTTAGCATAGCTTTATTTTTATTTTAAAGATTTATTTATTTACTTGACAGAGAGAGAGTGAGAGAGAAGGAGCAGGGGGAGCGGCAGAGGGAGAGGGAGAAGCAGACTCCCGGATTAGCAGGGAGCCCGCAGTGGGGGTGGAGGGCCCTGGATCCCAGGACTTCAGGATATGACCTGAGCTGAAGGCTTAACCGACTGAGCCACCCAGGCACCCTGGGAAAACTTTCTTATTGATTAATCAAGACAACATAAAACCCCCATAGGCCTTCCAGTTTTTCCTCTTTACATGGATTTCTATCCAGGTAAAGCACAGCAATTTTCTGTAATGGGGATATTTTGGATCTAGTTAGGAAGCTCTGAAATTGACTATATAATAATATGGCCAGAGGGAGTGAGAGTAGTTTTCCTTTAATGACCTCACCTATTCCATTCCCTATTATTAAAAATTTCATTGCTCTTCGGGAACCTGGTCAAAGCAAAGCAAAGAGTATTCTTAATTCCTACAATCTGTCATTAGCTGGAAAAATAAGCATTTTTGAATAGCTAAAGCAGTACAAGTCAGTGTCACTGAGTCTTTTCAATGTAACTTCAAAATCTCAAGTTAAACTAGATAAAATTCATGAATGAAATTTATATTTTATGTGATTTGTTACTGATTCCATATAGATTATAAGATGCTTAAAATATTTTTATCACATTATATTTATTTCTGTTATAGTCTTCACTTATAAAAAGTTTATATTTTCTACATTCTATTAAGTATGTGTGTATATATGTGTGTGTATAGGCTAGAGGCTAGAATAATGAGTTTTTAAATAGTAAACATTTTTCAGAATTATATAGTCTATTTTATACATGAACCTTGCATCTTCAATAAGTTAGAAGCTTACCTATGTACTGACTAGTTCTAAATGTACTACTCATTTGGACACAAAAATTTTTATAACTAAAAAATTTATATTAGATATAAATAATCTTCATCTCACTATTGAAAAATCTATTTTTTAAAAAAATTATTAAGTTTAAAATTTTAATTCCACTCTACTGAACAAAGAGTATAATATTAGTTTCAGGTGTACAGTATAGTGATTCAACAATTCCATGCAACACCTGGTGCTCCTCACAACAAGTGCTCTCCTTAATCCCCTTTTTTTCCTTTTTTTTAAAAAGATTTTTATTTATTTATTTGACACAGAGAAAGAAATTACAAGTAGGCAGAGAGACAGGGAGAGGAGGAAGCAGGCTCCCTGCTGAGCAGAGAGCCGGATGCGGGCCTCGATCCCAGGACGCTGAGATCATGACCTGAGCCGAAAGCAGAGGTTTTAACCCACTGAGCCACCCCAGGTGCCCTCCTTAATCCCCTTCATCTATTAAACCCATCCCTTCCACCCATCTCCCCTCTGGTAACCATCAGTTTGTTCTCTATAGTTAAGTGAATAATCTATTTTTTAAAAGATACATTTATTTGTACTTTGTATATTCCCCATTACTTATAATTTATATATTTTTCAGAAAGGAAATTTCTCAAATTGTGTATTGGCAAAATTATTTGAGTTAGAAAAATGAAAACACACTTTTTTTTTTGACAGAAAGTCTGATGAGGCTGACTGGTATAACAGTAATACCTGGCTTTGCTAGTTAGATTATTAAGTACAAAATTTCCAGAAACTGAATGAACTAAGTTTGTAGCTCTGAGGCATTAATGAGAATATTATTATCTCCTGTGGTAAGATAAAAAGATTTTTATGCAAAATGTATTGGCAAAGTTACTGAAATTAACAATATTTCAATTTCCCTAACTATTTTGGAATATATTAATCAAGGTGCCTCTAAGTGAGCGGAAGAAATAACAAAAGCCAAGAACAGGTAGCTTCAGTACTTTGAGAAGTGTTGGCAAAGCTTTTATGGTATATGTCCCAGAAAATCAGGGAGTGAAGGATTCCAATGACTGGGAAACAAGTTCTTGAGCAAATGAGGCAGCCTTGAATTTTTGCTTTCAATAGAATTGAAAGAGCATTTAATAGAATTGTCAGTTAACAAAACATTAAAAATATTTTGATTGACATGTAACTGTAACTCTTTGCACATCATTCTAAGGGTGTATAAAGAATCAAAGTAAATCAGTTATCACAAAAATGTATTTCACCTTTTTATTTATGAGAATAAGGTTATCTGAATGCTAAACAAAACACAAACAGAATTAATGCTAAACATTTTTTCCTCTAGAAATAAGTAATATTGGGGCTGTGTCAGTTAAGCAGCTGCTTTTGGTTCAGGGCATGATCTCAGGGTCCTGGAATCGTGTCCCACATTGGGCTCCCTGCTCAGTGGAGAGTCTGCTTCTCCCTCTGACTCCCTCCATGCTCTCTCTCTCAAATAAATAAATAAAGTATTTTTAAAAAAGAATAAGTAACATTAAACTACTGATAAATGAACTAATTGAAGAATACTTTAGCTCCTTCAATCTCACTTCCAGTAAAAATTTTTTGTAATAATTGTTAAAATTTGTAATGTATTTATGTTGTAATCAACTGTGTAGTACTGATAATTATATGAGAAATCAATCCATAAATTAAAAAATCATAAGAGTTTTATCCCTAGAAATTAAAAAGAAACTTAAATTTCAATTTATATACATGTTTTTCTTATAAAGAAATGGACAGCTGATCAGAAATACCTTCAAACGGAAGTATGTTCTCTGCTAGCATCAAATTCTATTGGTTATATAGAATAGAAATAAGAGTTCAAGGAGTAAACATTATAACATTATAACAAGGGGTAAACAAGGATATAACATTTTTGACTCATAACAAAGAGCTTATTCATATTTAAAACATCGAATGATTAGCAGGTATTAAATTATTATGGATTTACATGTAAGAGTGATGTTAAAAATGTCATTTTTATTATTTATTTTTTTTTTAAAAAAAATTTTGTTTATTTACTTGAGAGAGCGCTCACTTGCGCGTACGAGCATAAACAGGGAGAGTAGCTGGCAGAGGGAGAAGCAGCCTCCTCCATAAAGAAGCTCCATGTGGGACTCGATCCCAGGACTCTGGGATTATGACCTGAACTGAAGGCAGACATTTGACCGACTGAGCCACCCAGGTGCCCCCCAAAAATGTCATTTTTAATATGCCAGAAATTAGATTATGACTACTTACACTAAAGATGAAAAATTCTATATGTACGTTAAGAAATATGTGGGACAGTGCATAATCAGTTTACATAATATAAAGTTTGGAGGACAATGACAGTACCTCTTAAGGGTATTTGTGAGAATTAAATTATTAATATTAGATTAGATGGTTTGGTATTAGGTGTGGTATCAAATTCTGGACTCTTTCCAACTAAACTACACTGTCTTCATGAACCTGCAGCTAGCCCAAACAACTTCAAGCTGAGACCAGAAATCCTGCAGTTTTACATGTAAAGTGTTGGAAAATATACACTGTAAACAGGTCAATTATTAAGCAAAATTTCTCATCTTAAGACTGATAAACATACATATTTAAATAGTAGAGAGAGGAGCAAATACATAGAAACATAATAATAATTTGGCTTTCTTTAGATATGACAAAACTCAGAGCCTACTGTCAAATACAAAATTACTTTGGACCACAGGCCTATTTGACTATAACCATTTGCCAAAGCATAGAATTTCAGAGTTATAATCACAAATTAAAGCAAGGGGAGACAGAGGCAAACATCTAATATAAAGATTAAAAATTATTTAGCTATATTTTATTTCCACTGGAATTATGACCTGAGTCACTCTCATACGTGAAAATCATTTGACGGTATTTCTGATCAGCTATGCTTAGGCTTCTTCCTATCTTTATGTTCCATTTTTCAAACTTCGTAAAACTATTAATGTATAAACAAAAAAGGGATGCTCAGAAGGAACAAAGGATGTTTTGGGTATATTTTTCACTCTATGAATATAAACTGAGACTATAGTTCTCTTAACTTCATGAACTGCGAAAGGAAGTCGGCAGAAGAAAGGCTCTGACAAAGTTCTGAACTAATGATGGTGGTCTTTGTACAATGTTTGTTTACTTTGTCAGTACATTATTCCCTAGAAGTCAAGGAAGTAACAAAAGCAAAGGCAAAACATAATTTTTAAGTTTAAATGCTCAAAAGCCTCAACCATCCAATTTCTATCCTTCTTCCTTAAAACTACACTTATCAGGGCTTTATTAAATGTTTGCTTATTCCTAACTCCCCATGTTCCCAGGAAATAATGCAGCAGGGATCATCTTCCACTGGGTGGGGGACTTCACATTTCAGGAATAATTTAAGTTAATACAAGGTTACTTTACCTTCCAGATTTTTTGGGGGGGTTAGTTAAGGGAATTTATATACTACTCAGTACTAAATGAAAGAATTTATTTTTGTAGTGAAGAGCAGAGTGTGAGGTAAAATGCTAACACTTGGAATTGTGAATTTATTTATTTATTTATTTATTTATTTTTTTTAAAGATTTTATTTATTTATTTCACAGCGGGAGAGAGATCACAAGGAGGCAGAGAGGCAGGCAGAGAGAGAGAGGGGGAAGCAGGCTCCCTGCGGAGCAGAGAGCCCAACGCGGGCCTCGATCCCAGGACCCTGAGATCATGACCTGGGCCGAAAGCAGAGGCTTTAACCCACTGAGCCACCCAGGCGCCCGTGAATTTATTTTTGATACCATTTTGCCTAAAAGGGCAAATGATCTTCTGTAATGTAAATAATCTAACTTAAACATTAGGTAAAAGAGTAATAAACAGCATTGTTTTGTGTTCATTAAGACTATTTTCCTAATAATAAATATCGAGTTTAAATATTTTATATAATGTGTAAGTTAGCATGACAAATATTTGATACCAACAAGTTTGAATACATTATTCATGCAAGTTACACACAACCAAGTTAAAGGAAGAATATAAAATCTTAGGCAGCAGGTACCATAAATCATCACATATCCCATTATTATTAATTTGGAATGTATCTTTAATAACAGAATGAAGATTTACTCTATTTTACAAGACTGACAAGTATAAGAGTGCTTGTTCATACTATAGATGAAAATTTATTTTTGACATATTACTATGAAATACACTCATCTCACATAATGAAAGATAATATATAGGGTTCTATGGAATATTCCTAAAATACACTGCAGAGAAAAGAAAAAACTAGAAGTTTTAAGTCAAAAAAGAGAAGAAAAAACAGAAAATTTAATTAAAATGATATGATAGAACTACTTTGAAGTACAGTATTTTGAGGAAATGTTTTAATAACTTGGAATTCATCTTTGAAGTTTTCATTCTAAGAGTTCTAGCTGACGTATGTAACACAATAATAAGTGCCTGCTCTTATCATACATAAGATCTTGATTTAAGTCTTCCACTTACTCTTTTGCTTCTTAAATCTGATTTGAATCCATTATAGAGGAATAGCCTTAAGTCTCAGGGAGTATGTACTTTTAGTCACCTAGAAGCAAATTTCCTTGTTTACTATAATTTAACTTCATCTTAGCCTTTTTCAAAATCACAGAAATTACAAGAAAAAATTTTGATTCTCTTGTTTGCTGTGACATGTTCACTCAGCTCATCAATATTCATGATTCTCATCTGGTTTATAGATAACTCATGATATTTGCTTATTCTTCTCCCTTCTGCTTTCTGTCTTGTGGGCAACTCAATGCAGATCCTGGTAACTAATAATGAAACTCAAAATAGTTAAATCTGTTATTTCTATAGCTTTAGTAAAAAATTTGATATAAATTCAAATAATCATTTAAACACTTATTTTTTGGATTATCTGTAGATTGTACTTATCCTTATAGAATGGAAAATATGCTGTTAGATGAATCTGCAAATTTACATTGTATTTAAAGAATATAAAGTTCTAACTTCTCATAGTGCCCTATATGCCTGGGTTCTGAAACACTGAAAGAGGTCAAGATAAAAGAGGAAGAAACAGCCTAAATTCACGACTCACAAATGCAATAACCAGTGACACAAAAGACCTTGTTCAAAGGCTAAGTATGAAAGAAAATGACAAGTGCATACCTGCACATCCCACTTCATCTGCCTGAGCTTCAGGCCCCAGGATTTCTTGTCCTTCCTTTCCTGCTAAAATCAAAGCACAAAGGATTAAAATAGATCCATGTGGTACAAACATTTTTAACATCTAGAAATCTGAAGAGGAACTTTAGATTATATTTAATTTGGATTTTTTTTCCTTTTAGAAGTAATGTGTCCTTGAAAAGTGAACTTTTTAAAAGAGATTAGCAAGTAGTTTTACCAAACTCACAAAGGTAAGATAGAGAAGCAAAATTACTGAAGATTTATATATAATTCTGGAATTATACATATATTAGAATTATATGCATACTGGGATTTTAGTGGGTTTTTTGTTTGTTTTGGGGGTTTTTGTTTGTTTGTTTTTGGTTTTTTGGGGGGAGAGGAGTTCTACCTCTAGGTAGCACGATTCCTTTTTTTAATTTCTTCCGCAAAGCACAAGTTTCTATATTTTAGGCACTCTGCTAGATGCTTTATAAACTTATTTCCTTTAACCTTCATAACTATCTATTTTATAAGTTAAAAGAAAACACACCAAAACTTGAGGCCTGAAGAGGTTAAATGGCCCAAGGACACATGCTATTTGATAGTAGAAGTGGAATGTGAATTCAGGTATGAACGGCTATAAACCTACTTCTCCTCTTTGCCCTTGCCTGTGACCAGACGACCAGACAGCTAACTAGAAAGAAGACTGTACTAAACTTCACTGTGTCCAGAGTAAATAACTAGAGCACTGTACTTTCTTTTTCACTCTATTCATTATTCTAACTACTAATAAATCATAGTAATAATAGTACTGCTAAACATCTTTAAATGTCAGTTGTCCTCCTTTGCCACCTAGGTTTATACTGAGCTGACTGTATTATTCCATACAGAATAAGATTAGAGTAAATAGGCATATTATTTTAGCAAGCAGAAATTATGTTTTTTATATTCAGGTAATTTTATTTTATTATAATAGTTTATTAAGACATGTGGAATTATAAAAAACACGAAGGAGTTACAAACTGCATTTAAAAAAACTAGCAGCAGAGTATACATAATTATGATCAGAATACTTACAAAGCCACGCTAAAACATCACATCATGTAGTTAATCTGCACCCCAATCAAATCCCGTTGAATATGCCAGTCAAAAATCTTGATTTAGACTTCCCCTAAGTTTGATAATTGAATTGAGAAATAGAACACTAATCAAGTAAAATCTTTGCTCACATTTAAGATGTATTTCTATAAATGCCTTGGATTATCAGGTGGGTTTACTCAGCAGATTTTATTTAGTCATTAACTTTTATATTAGTACTTAAAGATGATCACTATGTGAAAAATAGTTAAAATATGCATAAACCTCTTTAAATTAATGTTTCTTTTTTTTTAAAAGATTTTATTTATTTATTTCACAGAGGGAGAGAGATCACAAGGAGACAGAGAGGCAGGCGGAGAAAGAGAGGGGGAAGCAGGCTCCCCGCTGAGCAGGGAGCCCGATGCGGGCCTCGATCCCAGGACCCTGAGATCATGACCTGAGCCGAAAGCAGAGGCTTTAACCCACTGAGCCACCCAGGTGCCCCATAAACCTCTTTAGATCAGCATGAAAACACTGTCTAAAGTCGGTAGTAAAGAAAGTAATGTCTGATAAATAACTCTCATTTTATACTTGCCATCAGCAAAATGATAATTAAAAAACCCATGCTAAAGTATTTATAATATAGTAGGACAAACATCAGTGTTGGCTAAGTGTTTATAAATCTCTAACATCTTTTTTTCCTCTCTCTGAAGCATCTACTTAAATTAAAATAATAAACAGTATGATAGCTGGATAATCACAGGATACTAATATAGTTATTTATTGTTGATCGATCTATACTCTTCTCCTCAAATGAATATTAAGACAGTGAGAGTTACTTACTAAGATGAAAGATGACAGTGATATTAAAACTTAAAATGATATTTTGGACAATATTAATTTTTCTACTTATTGTTATTATAGCTACTTAAAAATCTGCCTGCAATTCAATTAAACGATTTCTACATTTCTGCTGAGGATAAAATCTAGGCTCCTTAGATGAGCACTTAACATACTTCAGAATTTGGTCTCAGACTTCTTTACTGCGACTTAAAAACTGGAAGTCTCCATTCTTTCCCTCATCATGGGGGCTGGAATTTTGGTTGAACAACTAAAAGCATATTGCCTAATGAAGACAGAAAATATCCTAATGTTGGTCTTGCAGCATGAACACACTTCTTTCACTACGGGGTGCTGCCAGGAACAGGCTCCTTCCTGCTTCATCCATAGAGCAGCAAGAGGGTATAGTATTGGAACAGCTAAGATATTGGTCAAGCCACCTTCTCCCTCATGTATTCTGATCTTACTTATAGCTTAGAAAATAGAAGTAGGAAAGTAATAGAATCTCCTTGTGCATAAGTAAGACTTACTAATGTCAACACATTGTGATTGACTAACCTAAATGCAACTTAGAAAGGTAAACTGGACTGTTTCTAAGGCTTTTGCTTTTAGTCTAAATTCCAAAGCAAATATATAAATGAGGAAAAACTCTCAAGTAACAAGACTTTGTTTTTTCAAATAGTGGCAAAATATAGCTGAAAAATAAGTCATGAAATACTACTAAATAATAAAAAGGGGAAATTTATTGATATATCTAGGACTTTAGATGAATCTCTCAAGAAATTATGGAAAGTGAAAAAAGTTAATCCAAAAGATTACATACTGAATGATTCCATTTATATAACATTCTTGAAATAACAAAATTATAAAAATGGAGAAGATATGTGTGGTTGTGAGGGGTTAGGGCTGGGGCAGAAGGGAGGGGAAGGTGGAGTATATAGAAGGCAAGGAGGGAGCTCAGTGGTGATGGAATTATTCTGTATCTTGTCTATATCAATGTTGATATTCTGGTTGTGATACTATACTAGACTTTTGCAAGCTATTACCATTGGGGGAAATGAAGTAAAGGGTATACAAAAGGATCTCTGAATTATTTGAAAATTTATATTTATCTCAAAATTTAAAGTTTATTTGACAAGTGAGTCAATGGCTGATAACACAAATTAGATTTAAAAAATAGCACTTGTTTATTTTGCCATAAGATGTAATTCCTAGTAAGTAAAAGGAAGAATGGCAAATGCAATTCATGTTAACCAAAAATCCAGAAGAGAGAGAACAGTTCAAAGTTCAGGACTGGTTATTAAGCACATGTTCAAAATTCTGATTTTCATTTCGAATTCCCACCAGTGTGTTTCTAGCCATTTCAAATGTGTTTGTAGGAAGATTTTATAGCAATTTCTAATAAGGCACAAGAAGTGGGTAACTGAACCAGATTTTCCTTCCCTGCATTCGTCTCTTCCTCTGTAACACACATGCCACACACATTTATACCTGCTTTTTCTCAAGTTGACCCCTCTGTCTAGAATGCTATTATCTATTCCATCTGAAAAACTCACTAATCCAATTCTTAAAGATCAGTTCACATTTCTCTCATTCTGTAAGTCTCCTCCCACCCTGCTCAGAAGTTAGGGCCAATAGATTCCTGAATTCAAACATAAAGTGTTCAAACTTTAATTAGAAATGATTTCTTTTACTGTGTACTTTTTCTAAAAAGCTTAATTTTCTCTCTTATGTCCTCTAGTTTCTATATTTATGCATATATTTTTGGTATAATTGTCTATCACAGTCACAGTAAATGTAATTCACGATCTCCAAGAATACCTATTAACTTAAACAAAGGTAAAAAATATGTAACTGAGGCCAGATTTGGTTAAGATGAAATGAACATGAACCACCCTGTGTGTTACACTGAATGCAGGTAAAAAAAAAAAACCTGGGGAGAATTCACGGAGGAGTTATTTAAAGATTCTACAAGGTAAATCATAGCAGGAAGACTGGGGAAGAAGACATGGCAAGAATTCAAAGTACCACTGAATCACTGAGGAAGTAATTTCTCCTACCCTCTGGCATGGATTCAAGGCAGCCTAGATTTAGAAGTGGGCACTGGGGCATGGCAGAGAAAAACTCTAAAAGAACCCTCTAGTTTAGGCTCATGGAACATGAAATGTTCAAAGAAGGGAGAAATCATTTTTCCCCCCTTGATTCTCTTGTGTCCCAGTCCCTAGATCATCCCAAGGTAGCAAGATCATGGTGACAGCAGGAAAGTAAAGGTACCTAAAATGCCACAAAAGGGGAACCTTCTTATCCACTCGGAAGAACAGTGGCCCAAAAGGATGGTACAAACTTCCATCAAGTTCTTTCTGCCCATCTTCTTGCAGCTCTTCTTCCTGCAGGCATAGTTGTGGGAAGTATCTGGCAAAATATGACAAAGGAAGTCCCAGATTTTTGGATAGAGAACTGACAAGGGAAGTCCCAGGGAACTGAAAGTACTAGGGAGATCATGAAAAGGGAGGTGCATAGGAAAGCAACCGTATAAGTCCTGGGTTCATATCCAAACTTCCCATGTGTGGATCTGACCACAGGCTTTGAGAACTGAAATAAGGATAAGACCTTTAATCATGTCCCAGAATGGCCACTGTAGGGAACAGACCCAAAAACATTGTAAAGGCTTTGACAACTGAACCGATATTGGTACCATAACGCATAGAAAGTTATTTAGAATGTACAGCCTGATACAACTGGATAAGTTGCCTACTAAACCAAAAATATCAAAATGCTCCATAGGATTTAAATAAGACCAAGAGAATTTTTCTCATAAAATAATATTCAAAATATCCAAGCTGTAATCCAAAATTACTTAGCATATGAAGAACCAGGAACATCTCAACTTCTATAGGAAAATACAATCAAAAGATGGCAATACTGAGAAGACACAGATGCTGCAACTATCAGACAAAGGCTTTAAGCAGCTATTATGAAAGCACCTAAGAGGTAAGGATGACCACTTGAAAAGAATGGAAAAGATAAAAAGTCTAGGCTAATTCTTATCAGCAAAAAGAGGATGCAGATAAACCAAAGGAAATTGGGAACTAAAAATACAGTAACAAATTTTTTGGAAAAAAAAATCATTGGATGGACTCAATAGAAAAATGGAGATGAAAGAAGAAAGATCAGTAACTTGGATGGTAGGTAAATGGAAATTATCCAATTTGGACAATAAAGTGAAAACGTTTAAAAAATAAACAGTCTCGGAGATGTGTGGGACAATACTGAAATATCTAACATTCAGTCATTAGAGTTTCAGGAGAAGAAAGAGTATAGTGCAGAAAAAGTAGTTGAAGAAACTATCTAAAAACTTCCCAGATTTAATGAAAAACACAAACCAAGAGATTAAAAAAGTTAACTGAATCTCAAACAGGATAAAGCCCCTCAAATATGGGCTTAGGCCATCAATCAAACTTTGAAAACTAAAGTTAAAAAAATTCTAAAAAGAGACAAAGAAAATGATACACAACTATAGGGTAACAATGACTTTAAAAGGCAAATTTATCATTAGAAATAAGAGATTTCATAAGGAAACGGGACATTTTTAAAGTACTAAAAGAGGGCGCCTGGGTGGTTCAGTGGGTTAATGCCTCTGCCTTCGGCTCAGGTCATGATCTCAGGGTCCTGGGATCGAGGCCCGCATCGGGCTCTCTGCTCAGTGGAGAGCCTGCTTCCCCCCTCCTCTCTCTCTGCCTGCCTCTCTGCCTACTTGTGATCTCTATCTCTGTGTCAAATAAATAAATAAAATCTTAAAAAAAAAATAAAGTGCTAAAAGAAAAAAAACCTGTCAACCCAAAATTCTATATCCAGTGAAAATATACTTTGGAAACAAAGGTAAAACAAAGATATTCTCAGATGAAGGAACGTGAATAGAGTACACTGTCAGCAAACCTGACATACTGCTAAAAGATCTTCAGAAAGAAAAGGAAATGATATTAGAGGAAAATTTGAAATATTAGGACTGAAAGAGGACACAAGAAATGATGTAGTATACATGAAAACTATAATATAAAGGAGAGAGGGTAATGGAACCCATATGAGGGTAAAGTTTCTGTATTTTACTTTGGTGAAATACTTATTCTAAGTAGATTATGAGATGTTAAGTATGTACATTCTAATCTACAAACCTACTAAAAATCAATACAAGAAGATGTAGTAAAAAATGAAATAAATGAAAATTGAATACTAAAAAATATTCAAAAGAAGGCAAGAAAGAAAGACTGAAGAAATTAAAAACAGAGGGAACAAAGAGAAAGCAAATAATACAATGGTAGACCTAACTCCAAACATCAAAACTTACATTATGTGTAAATGATCTAAATGAGCCAATGCAAGGAATAGAGATTGTTAGAATAGATTTAAAAAAAAAACAACAAGCCCCATTTATAGCAGTCTACAAAAAAATTATTTCAAACATAATATAGATAGGCTAAAAGTAAAACATTGGAAAAGAAATCTAGAGTGATATTTTCATCAGACAAAATAGACTCTGGAACTAAGAAAATTACCAGAAATCTAGAGAAACATTATATAATAAGAGGGCCAATTTACCAAGAGGACATAACAAACTAAAAGAGTATGCATCTAACAACACAGGTTCAAAACATTCATATTCACATGTTCAAAATATGTGACCAACAGAACAGTAGAGAAAAATCCATGTGTATAACTGTGGAGACTTCAATACTCTTCTCATATTAATTTTCAGAACAAACAAGCAGAAAATTAGCAAGGATATAAATGAACTAAGCAACACTAAAACTACTCCATCCAACTGACATTTGTAGAATATCCTACCCAACAACAGCAGACCACACATTCTTTTCAAACACACACAAAGCAGTAATGAAGACAGACTATATATATATATCAAAGATCATATAATAAAATGTAAACTTAAAAGAAATGAAATCATACAAAGTTTGTTCTATGACCACAATAAATTTAAACTAGATATCAATAGCAGAAAGATAAGAAAATCTCTAAACACTCTGAGAATTAATTAACATATTTCTAAAGAATCCATGAGTCAAAGAGAAAAATGAAAAAACAACACATCAGTATTTGTGGGATGTACATAAGGCAGTGTTTCAAGGGAAATTTATAGTACTAAATGCTTATGTTACACAAAACTTCGCAAATTAAAACTCTAAAGTTCTGTGTTAAAAAACCAAACAAAACAACAACACAGAAAAAGGAACAAAATAAATCCAGAGCAAGCAGAGGGAAGGAATAAAGAGTAGAAATCAATAAAATTAAAGACAATAAACCCCCCCAAAACAATGAAAAATAAAGTTAGTTCTTCGAAAAGATCAATAAAATTAACAAACCATTAGTAAGACTGACAAACAGAGGGAAACCACAAATTACTAACATCAGGAATGAAAAGGGATTATCACTACAGAGCTAGATGATAGTAAAGGGATAACAAGGGAATACTCTGAGTTCAAGGAGTAAGCATTTTAACATTTTTGACTCGAACAGCTTATTCTTTTTTTTTTAAATTGAATTATAGTAGGTGTTTAATTGCTATGGATTTCATATATAAGAATGTTAAAAATCTAAATATAATATGTTAGAAATTAGGTTGTTTTCAACTACTTACACTTAAAATGAAAAATTCTATATGCCCATTAAGAAATTTGGGAGGCAGTATATAATTATTTTATATAATACAAATTCAGAGGATAATAACAGTACCTATTGGGTAGCTGTGAGGGTTAAATTAAATACAGTATGTATTTAGTACTGTACCTGGCACATAATAAGTGCTATGTAATAATTAGCTATTTTTCTTAATATAGTCTTGTAAGGTGAACATCTCTACACCCATAAATTTGAAAACTGAAATGCATCAATTCCTCAAAAATTAGAAATTATTAAAACTCATCCAAGATAAAAAAGCTAACTTGAATATTCCTATAACTGTTCTAAAAATTGAATCTGTTGGTTTAAAATTTTCCCCCAAAACAAAACAAAACTCTAGACCCAGATGGTTTCCCTTGCAAATTTTATCAGACATTTAAAGAAGAAATAGCACTAATTTTAAATAATCTTTTCAAGAAAGTAAAAAAGGAACACTTTCCAATTCATTTTTTGAGGCTAACATTTTCCTGATACCAAAACCATATAAAAATGGTATAAAAAAGAAAAGAAATCATAGGCCAATATTCTTCACGAAAATGGACTTAAAAATTTTCAACAAAATACTATCACATCTAACTGAGAAGTATGTAAAAGGAAAATGACTGAGTGGAGCTTTCCAGGGAATCCAATGCTGGTCCAATATTTGAAAATCCATTACTGCATTTACTGTATTAACAGACTAAAGAAGCGAAACCACATGACCATATCAACTGACACAGAAAAACCATTTGAAAAAACTCAAAATCTACTCATGATGAAAACTCTCAGCAAACTAGGAATAGAAACTTACTCAATTTGGAGAAAGGCATCTACAACAAACCTAACATTAACATTATACTTAAAGGTAAAAGACTGAATACTTTCCCTTTTATTATTGGGAAAAAGGAAAATGTCTACTCTTAGCATTCCCAACAGCTTATGTCAATAAACAGGAATAAAAAGTATACGCATAGAAAGGAAGAAATAAAACTGTCTCTATTTGAGAAGACTGTCTACATAGAAATCCCAAAGAATCTACAAAAAATTCCTAGAATTAGCAAGTCCACGGTATACAAGGTCGACACCTGAAAATCAATCATATTGCTTGCTATATTAATAGAAATGAACAAATGGGAGCTAAACTAAAAACAAAACATTCACAAGTTTCTCCCTTTAAAAAAGAACACATAGGTATAAATCTAACGAAAGATGCATGTAATTTGTTTTTGAAACTACAAAACACTAATGTGAGAAATCAAAGACCTACGCAGCATAAAAAAATTGACATACAAAAATCAGTTGCAATTCTATATACCATCAATGAACTATCTGACAGAGAAATAAAACAATTTCACATATAAGAGCATCAAAAAAAATGCTTAGGAGTAAGTTTAACCAAGGAGGTGAAAGATCTTTACACTGAAACCTATAAGACACTGATAAGAAACTGAATATGATACAAATAAGCTGAAAGATATTCTGTGTTCGTGAATTGGATGAGTATTGTTAAAATGTCCATACTACTCAGAGCCATCTCTAGATTCAGTGAAATCCCTACCAACATTCCAATGGGATTTTTTTTTACAGAAATAGGAAAAAAACAATCTTAAAAGGCCCTATTTAGCCAAAGCAATCTTGAGAAAAAAGAAGGCAAGGGTTTTGCTTCTTTCTGATCAAAAAAAGCTTTTTAATTTAAAATAGTTTTAGACTCACAGAAAAGTTGTACAACTAGCACAGACTTCCAGTAAACCCTCCAACAAGCTTTCCTTAATAAGAACATCTTACATAATCACAGTACTATTATGGAAACCACTGTATTAATATTAATATAATACTATTAACTAAGAGGCAGACCTTATTTGACTTATGCCAGTTTCCTAATAAGGCCCTTTCCTTTTCTGGTTCAGAAACCAATTCTTGACCCACAGTGCATTTAGTATCTCTATAGCCTCCTCCAAAATTTCACAATCCAATCATGTCTCTGAGAAATTGCTTTAGTCTTTGCTTTTTTTTTTAATGACCTTAACACTATTGAAGAATACTGATCACTGGTTTTGTAGTGTGCCCCTCAATTTGATTTCCCTGATATTTTCTAATGACTGGATGAGGAAACACACTGTCAGCAAGAATACCACTGAAGTGATAAGCCTTTGTTAATGTATCTCACCAGTGGGTGCATAAAGTCACTGTATCTTATTACTGGGACATTAACCTTGATCACCTGGCTAAGAAGGTGTCTGTCAGGTTTCTTTATACTAATCATTATGTCTCTAAGATTAATAACTATTTGGTGAGGAAACACTTTGATATTATGCAAATATCCTTTTTCTTCATATACTTTTACCCACTAATTTTAGCATTCATTGATTTTTTAAAGCAATTTATGTATTTATTGGAGGGAGAAAGAGAGAGAGAGTATGCTTGAGTGGGGGGAGGGCAGAGGGAGAGAATCTTCAAGCAGACTCTCTGCTAAGCTTGATTTCACCACCCATGAGATCATGACTGGAGCCAAAACCAACAGTCAAACTCTTAACCAACTGAGTCACCCAGGCGCCCCATTGATGGTTCTTGCCTGCATCAATTATTACCATGGTGTCTGCCTAACAGTGATTTTCTACTTCCCTAATTACTTCTCAATTTATAACTGAACTCCTACTAGAAGAAAGAACTGTTCTTTCTCCCCTATTTATTATTTATATAAGTATGGATATTTATTTTATTCTACTGATTATATTCCAGCACTATCATTATTTATTTTACTGTTAAAATTGTTCCAGATTTGGCTAATGGGAGCTCCCTCAGGTTGGCTCTTGGCCCCTTTTCACAGGATGACTTTTTTTTTTTTTAAACATTTTCTTACTTGTTGTTCTGGGATTAGCTTATGTTTTCCCTACCTCAGTTCTAGAATCAGCCATTTATGCAAAGAGCCTTGGGTACCTTTTATTGGAGAATGGAATTTGAATCCCAGTTCTGGGCACTAGGCATGCTCACTACTACTGGGTATCATTGTTTCACGCATTCTTAGCAAACAGAGCTAGAAAATATATGTATGTATAATAATACCTGCATAAAGCCCATCTATATTTTTGTATCTATCTTTATATATATTATATTTATATATATTAAGAACCATAGGATTTATTCTAGCCTTCTCCTTTTCCTTGTTTGTAACTTCTCTCTCTGATAGTGAGAAATTTTGGTCTCATTATCTTAAATATATCTACTTATTTGTTCAATTCCAGTATATACAAAAAGTAGTTCCAGAATAAACCATAGCTTTTAAGAAGCAAATTTATTTACTAGAGGGAAAATGGGGATGGGGTAGTAGGCATGGGGGGATGACACATCTCTGAGCATAACTTTTTGTATAGCTTACATATATAACTATAAAAATGTTTCCCCTTCACACAAAAATAATTTTAGTTACTCAGCAATGGACAATGGAATACAAGTGATGACAAATGAACCTAACTATATTATAAATGAAGCTATATCACACATTGAAGGGATGGGAAAGACAAGAAATAACCTAAGTAACTTTGGAAAACAACATTTTGAATATATACTTTAAAGCTAATGACAAAAAGAACTGTACGTACTGTGATCGAAGTAGCAAGTTTGTTTGACCGGGATTTTAAGGAGAACAGATGTACAACTGAGGTTCAACATTGTAGGAAAAGCCAAAATTCCTTCATTACTGTCATCTCTTAATACTTAGATATTTAGAGGTAATTAAATATTAGAGGTATATATTTAGTGCAAATGAAATTGGAGTCTCTCATAAGTACAGCTAAAAAATACCTCTGTGGTCATGTGGGCCTGTCTTTTCATTTTATAGAAGCAGAAGTGGAACTCAAGAGACATAGTGGTATAATGAAGACTAGAAACCACGTACTGAGCTTTTTCTACATTACACACTAGCTATGGTTGAAAAAGGTTCCAAAGTGTAGGTTCAACTGACTCTTCAGAGAGAAGTATAAAATGATTCAATGCTGAGTTATATAGTGATTGATGTATTCTTTGCATAAGATTACTTATAGCATTTTGTTATAACCAGTGCCTAAGAAAGCCTTTTTGCTATGGGTAACATCAGACTTTTAAATATTTTTACTGTAAATAAGTTTTCATTTCCTTGGCATTTTTGTAAATGTGCAAATTTCTAGAGTTTTAAAAACTCCAAGTCAGAAAAATGTTTAAGTCACTATTGGGATCCTTTTTTCAGTTCATCAATTAAAAAATAAGGAATAACAAACATGTTAAACACTTTTGTATAATCAAATTAGTACTAATTAGTTATTAGATTACTTTTTTAAAATGAAAATTATGAGAGGCCTATAAAAACAGGTGTCTCAAAAGAAAGAGTATATATTTAAAAACGTTTAACTGACAGAAGCATAAGAGTTTTGAGTTGAACCACAAGAAGCTCTTAAGAGTGTAGATATGTTGGAGCACTGCCAAGTTATACTATCTTCCCAACATACGACAGGACTTAATTAACCTAGTTTTATTTACTTTTAAAAGTGAAAATGTCCAGTTTACTTAATATCTACAATAAAAATATTGCCTCTTCTATATATTCCAAGAACTCAATCTAACTTGAGATTTCATTCATAGCTAAGAATAGCTTTTTAAAGGTGCTTATTACATAATTAAGATTTCAATGGCACATTACGTTTTCAAATACACTTTGGATTGTTGATTTACACTATGCTACAGATATGTAAATATCAGTTCCACGTGCTGGTCTCAAGCATGGCTAAATGTTAGTGACCACTTTCTTCTCTATTGTTTATCCCTTTTCTTAAAAGTTTTAAAGTAACTCACTGACACGGAGGGGGAGATGAACCATGAGAGACGGTGGACTCTGAGAAACAAACTGTGGGTTATGGAGGGGAGAGGGGAGGGGGGATGGGTGAACCTGGTGGTGGGTATTAAGGAGGGCACCGTATTGCATGGAGCACTGGGTGTGGTGCATAAGCAATGAATCTCGAAACACTGAAAAAATAAAAGTGAAAAAAAAAGTCACTGACATAAATGGTGAGGCTTCCATTAACTAAGTGACAGTAAAGGACCTTTGCTTCACTATTTCTTGGTCACCCTTGAGTAACTAGAAAGGAAACACTTCACTGAGAAACTTGTCTTCTAAAAACCTAAGTTGCAGCTACTCTATTTCGTAAGCAAAAGCACTGCTATTCTCTTTTTTCAATAGCAGGAAATTTTACATATTGCTGTCTTCTTGAAGTTTTAGTAGTGATATGATCGCTCTACACTTTCCCCCTTGTTTTAGTTTGCTTTTCACATTGGGTAGTAGTTTATGAATGGGATGTTCAAGAAAGAACAAAAGAAGAGCAGTGCAGACAGGGCTCACGAAAGAAAAGGATCTGAAAGTAACTGAAAACAGTGGAGCTCTATCAAGCTGGCTGACCACCCTTTAGAGCAAGCTCCTTTCTTGGTAACTCAAATTTTCTTTTTCTGCTTCGGGAGCAGGTTGGTTTGGTCAACCACCTACAATTTGATAGAACAACTTTTCAAATTCAGCCACAGGGATCATCTTGAGGAGCCATAAAACAATTTAAGGGTAGAAGTACTCTGTTCGATCTGAAGCCCTACTACATAAACTTTCATTTAAATGCATGACTTAATGGTAACCAACTAAATGAACCATTAAGAGTCACTAACCTTGATATTTGTGAATTTAAATTAATTTACTGAGGATTGTGAAACAGTATTCTAGCAAGAAGTCTTGGTTGCCTTGCATCACTGGGCAGAGTTGCAGATCTGTTGTGTGCATTTTCTCAAAGATATTTTAAAGTCTCACAGTGGGAAAGGATACTTTTTAACTGATGGAATGCCAGGATTATCTTGATTTGTGGTTTTTGGTGGCTGATAATAATTTCTTACTTTGGTTAAAATTGTTTATGAAAGGAACACAGTTTTGTGTTTACTGATTTGGTCTATTTGGTCAGGCAAGACTGTTTTGAACATGGTATAACACACATAAACCTTTCATTTTTTAAATTAGGTGAGGTAAAACCTTAAAAATTAGTGCTTACACAGGTTTTAAAAATATAGTTTACTTATAAAAGAAATGTATCTTCAACTGGAGGATTTTTTTCCTTTAGGAATTTTAAGTAGCTTTTAGTGTGTGAGAATATTCTCTTTAAAATGATGCATGTTGAATAATGACTCAAATGAAAATAGTTATGCTAAGGTAGAAATTAGTGTGTAATTCTAAATATCCTATGACTAGGATACCCTTTACCATAAAAGTTGGTTATATATAACTCTTTAGGTATGTTGTATACAAAACAAATTGTAATTATTATACAAATCATAATAAGTATTAATGTTCATTGCATGTTTCATTAATTTTATTTACCCATACTTATAATACTTTTGCTTCATCATCATACATAATTAAGAAAACCCTAGAAAGAAATTACGTGGTATATATCCACATTTTTAGTCTTTGCAGTGTTCTTTCTTCCTTCCTGATATTCCAAGATTCCTTCTTTCACCATTTCCTTTTTGTTTAGAGAGCTTTTCTTAACTATTTGTCTAGGGTAGATTTGCTGGGACAAATTCTTAGTGTTCCTTTATTTGAAAATGTCCTAATTTCTTCTCCAGTTTTAAAGGTTATTTTCTCTGGATACAGAAATCAGAGTTGACAATTCTTTTCTTTCAGCATTTGAAGTGTCCCATTTCTGCCTGGCCTCCACAGTTTCTTAAGAGAAATTACTTTCGTTCAAATCATTTTCCCCATATAACGATATCCCTTTTCTCTCTTTGCTTTCAAAATTTTTTCTTTGTCTTTAATTTTTAGGAGTTTGACTCTGATATGTCTTGGCATGGATTTCTTTGGATTTATCCTGTTTGGGGTACAGGTTTATGTCATTTGCCTAATTTTGGAAAATTCTAGCTATTAGTTCTTTGAATACTTTTTCAGCCCCTCCTCATTCTTTTCTCCTGGAATTATGATGACATAAACATTAGATCTAAACAGGTTGCTCAGACTCTGCGCTGTTTCTAGTCTATTTTCTTTCTTTCGTCAAATTGGGTAAATTAATTTCTATTGTTCTATATCCAACTTCACTGATTGTTTCAACTGTCCTTCCAGGCTGCTACTGAGTCTGTATACTGAGTTCTAAAATTTTATTTATTGTATTTTTCAGTTCTAAATTATCTACTTGGTGCTTTTTTATATTTTCTGTTTCAATAAAGGGACCATATCTTTTTCCATTCTTTTTAAAAAAGTATAATGACACAACACTCTATTAAGTTTAGGTGCACAACACAATGATTTGACATTTGTATACATTGAGAAACGATCACCACATTAAATCTATATTACCATGCATCACCATATAAATTTACAACTTTTTCTTTTGATAAGAAATTTTTAGATTTACCTTCTTAGGAACTTTCAAAATTGCAATACATTATTAACTATAGTCCGCATGTTGTATATTACATCCCTATGGCCTATTTACATTATAACTGGAAGTCTCTACGTCTTCATGTCTTTCATCAATTTTGACCCCCACCAACCTCCCCTCTGGCAACCATCAAACTCTTCTTATATCTGGAATTTTCTTTTTCCAATTGTTTTGTTTTTTAGATTCCCGATATAAGTAAAATCATAGGGTGTTTGTCTTTCTTGGTCTGACTTATTTCACTTAGCATAATGTTCTGGAGGTCCATCTATATTGTCACAAATGGCAAGAATTCATCCTTTTTTATAGCTGAGTAGTATTCTATTATATATAGATATGCCACACACATTATCCTTATCCATTCATCCATCAATGGACATTTACATTGTTTCCATATCTTTGCTATTATAAATAATGCTGCAGTAAACATATGGGTGCATGTATCTTTTCAAATTAGGGTTTTCCTTTTACTTTCAGATAAATATCCAGAAATTGAATTGCTGGATTGTATAGCAGTTCTATTTTTAAGTTTCTGAGGAACCTCCATGCTGTTTTCCATAGTGGCTGTATCAACTTACATTCTCACCAACAACACATGAGGGCTCCCTTTTCTTTGCATTCTAACACTTGTTAATTTTTTTTATAATGGCTATTTTGACAGGTGTATAAGGTGATATTGTGGTTTTGATTTGTATTTCCATGATGGTAAGTACTGTTGAGCATCTTTTCATGTGCCTGTTGGCCCATCATTGGAAAAATGACTCTTGAGATCCTCTATGAATTTTTAATTGGAGTGCTTTTTGTTGTTGCTACTGAGTTGAGTATTTTATACACTTTAGAATATATGAATATATGATTTGCAAATAGTTTCTCCCATTCAGCAGGTTGCCTTTTTATTTTGTCAATGATTTCCTTCACTGTGCAGAAACTTTTTAGTTTAGTTTAATTTAATACCATTTGGTTTTTTATTTTTTGCTTTTGTTGTCATTGTTTCTAGAATCAGATCCAAATACATATCAATGAGACTAATGTCAGAGAGCTTACCACCTATGTTTTCTTCCAGTAGTTTTATAGTTTCTAGCCTTAGATCAAGTCTTCAATCCATTTTGGGTTAATTTTTGTGTGTGATGTAAGACAGTGGTCCAGTTTTGCATGTGGGTGTCAAGTTTTCCCCACATCTTTTATTGAAGAGACTCTCCTTTCCTCATTGTATAATCTTGCCTCCTTTCTTATAAACTAATTGACCCTGTATCTGTGAGTTTATTTCTGAGCTCTCTCTTCTGTTCCACTGATCTACATGTCTGTTTTTCACACCAACATCATACTGTTTTGAATCCTATAGCTTTGTAGTATAATTTCAAATCAGTGAGCTTGGAGCCTCTAGCTTTGTTCTTCTTTTTCAGGATTCCTTTGACTACCAGGGATTTTTTGTGGTTTTAAAAACATTTTAGGATAGTTTGTTCTATTTCTGTAAAAAATGCCATTGGAATTTTGATTGGGATTGCACTGAATGTGTACTTTGCTTTAGGTAATATGGACATTTAAACAATATTAAATCTGCCAATTCATGAGCACAAAATAGCTTCAAATTTATTAGTGCCTTCTTCAATTTCTTTCATTAATGTCTTATAACTTTCAGTGTCCAAGTTTTTCACCTCCTTGGTTAAGTTTATTCCTAGGTATTTTATTCTTTTTGAAGTAATTGTAAAGTGGACTACTTTCTTAATTTCTATAGTAGTTCATTGTGTATAAAAATGCAAAAGATTTTCATATATTTATTTTGTACCCTGCAACTTTATTGAATTTGTTTATTAGTTCTCAGAGTTGTTTTTTGTTGTTGTTGTTGTTGTTTTTTGTTTTTTGTTGTTGTTTTTTTGCAGAGGGTTTTCTATATACTAAAATCATATAATTTGCAAATAGTGACAGTTTACTTCTTCCTTTCCAATTTGGATGCTTTTTGTTTCTTTTTCCTGCCTAATTGCTCTGGCTAGGACTTCCAATACTATGTTGAATGTAAGTGGTGAGAGTGGGCATCCTTGTCTTATTCCTGATCTTAAGGGAAAAGCTTTTCACCATTAAGTATGATGTTATTGTTGGCTCACTATATATGGCCTTCATCATGTTGAAGTATGCTCTGTCCATATACACTTTCCTGAGAGCTTTTAGTATAAACCGATGTTGAATTTTTTCAATTCTTTTTCTACATTACTGTCATGATCATTTACTTTTTATTCTTTATTTTGTTAATATGATGGGTCACACTGATTTGTAGATTAGAACCATTCTTGCACTCCTGAAATAAATGCCAGTTGATCATGGTATATAATCCTAATGTATTATTGAATTTGGTCTGCTAATATTTCACTGAAGATTTCTGTACCTATGTTCATCAGGGATACTGGCCTACAATTTTCCTTTTTTTGTTGCATTTTTGACTGGTTTTGGTATAAGAGTAAGGCTGGATTTGTAAAATAAGTTTGGAAGCATTTCCTTTTCTTAAGTTTTTTGGAAGAGTTTGAGAAAGACAGATACTAACTTTTTTTGAATGTTTGGTAAAATTCACCAGTGAGGCCATCTGGTCCTGGACTTTTGATCGTTGGGGTTTTTGATTACTAATTCAATTGTCTTGCTAGTAATAGATCCTCTTAGATTTTTCTATTTCTTTATGATTCAGTCCTGGAAGACTGTATGCTATGTATTTCTTCTAGGTTGTCCAGTTTGTTGCATTTAATTGTTCATGGTATTCTTTTTTTTTTTAATTTTTTTTTATTATTTGCCCCAGGGGTACAGGTCTGTGAATCATCAGGCTTACACGTTTCACAGCACTCACCATAGCACAAACCCTCCCCAATGTCCATAATCCATCCATCCTATCCCTACCCTCCCACTCCCCAGTAACCCTCAGTTTGTTTTGTGAGATTAGGAGTCTCTTATGGTTTGTCTCCTTCCCCATCCCATCTTGTTTCATTATTTTTCCCTCCCCATCTCCCACGACCTCCACCCTGCCCCTCAAGTTCCTTATATCAGAGAAATCATATGATAATTGTCTTTCTCTGGTTGACTTACTTTGCTCAGCATAATACATCTAGTTCCATCCATATCATTGCAAATGGCAAGATTTCATTTCTTTTGATAGCTGCATAGTATTCCATTGTATATATATACCACCTCTTCTTTATCCATTCATCTGTTGATGGACATCTAGGTTCTTTCCATACTTTGGCTATTGTGGACATTGCTGCTATAAACATTCAGGTGCATGTGCCCCCGAGGATCACTACCTTTGTATCTTTAGGGTAAATACCCAGTAGTG
>LNAC01000518.1:887780-1027282 GCA_002007465.1 Ailurus styani
GTAGATGGCTTTGATGATATTGAGGTATGTACCCTCTATGCCTACACTATGAAGAGTTTTGATTAAGAAAGGGCGCTGTGCTTTGTCAAATGCTTTTTCAGCATCTATTGAGAGGATCATATAGTTCTTACTCTTTCTTTTATTAATGTTTTGTATCACATTGATTGATTTGCGAATGTTAAACCAACGTTGCAGCCCAGGAATAAATCCCACTTGGTCGTGGTGAATAATCCTTTTAATGTGCTGCTGGATCCTATTGGCTAGTATTTTGTTGAGGATTTTTGCATCCGTATTCATCAAAGATATTGGTCTGTAATTCTCCTTCTTGATGGGGTCTTTGCCTGGTTTGGGGATCAAGGTAATGCTGGCCTCATAAAAGGAGTTTGGAAGTTTTCCTTCCAATTCTATTTTTTGGAACAGTTTCAGGAGAATAGGTATTAATTCTTCTTTAAATGTTTGGTAGAATTCCCCTGGGAAGCCGTCTGGCCCTGGGCTCTTGTTCGTTGGGAGATTTTTGATGACTGCTTCAATCTCCTTACTGGTGATGGGTCTATTCAGGTCTTCAGTTTCTTCCTGGTTCAGTTTTGGTAGTTTATATTTCTCTAAGAATGCATCCATTTCTTCCAGATTGTCAAATTTGCTGGTGTAGAGTTGCTCATAATATGTTCTTAGAATTGTTTGTATTTCTTTGGTGTTGGTTGTGATCTCTCCTCTTTCATTCATGATTTTATTAATTTGAGTCCTTTCTCTTTTCTTTTGGACAAGTCTGGCCAGGGCTTTATCAATCTTATTAATTCTTTCAAAGAACTGTCTCCTAGTTTCGTTGATTTGTTCTACTATTCTTTTGATTTCTATTTCATTGATTTGTGCTCTGATCTGTATTATTTCTCTTCTCCACCTGGGTGTAGGCTTTCTTTGCTGTTCTTTCCCCAGCTCCTTTAGGTGTAGGGTTAGGTTGTGTGCTTGAGACCTTTCTTGTTAATTGAGAAAGGCTAGTATTGCTATATACTTTCCTCTCAGGACGGCTTTTGCTGTGTCCCAAAGATTTTGAACAGTTGTGTTTTCATTTTCATTTGTTTCCATGAATTTTTTTAATTCTTCTTTAATTTCCTGGTTGACCCATTCATTCTTGAGTAGGGTGTTCTTCAGCCTCCATGTATTTGAGGTCTTTCCAACTTTCCTTTTGTGGTTGAGTTCTAGTTTCAGAGCATTATGGTCTGAAAATATGCAGGGAATGATCCCAATCTTTTGGTACCTGTTGAGACCTGATTTGTGACCCAGAATATGGTCTATTCTGGAGAATGTTCCATGTGCACTGGAGAAGAATGTGTATTCTGTTGTTTTGGGATGGAATGTTCTGAATATATCTGTGATGTCCAACTGGTCCAGGGTGTCATTTAAATCCTTTATTTCTTTGTTGATCTTTTGCTTTGATGATCTGTCCATTTCAGTAAGGGGGGTGTTCAAGTCCCCTACTAATATTGTATTCTTGTCAATGTGTTTCTTTGATTTTGTTATTAATTGGTTTATATAATTGGCTGCTCCCATGTTAGGGGCATAGATATTTATGATTGTTAGATCTTCTTGTTGGACAGATCCTTTTAGTATGATATAGTGTCCTTCTTCATCTCTTATTATAGTCTTTAACTTAAAATCTAATTTATCTGATATAAGGATTGTCGTGCCAGCTTTCTTTTGATGTTGATTGGCATGGTAAATTGTTTTCCACCCCCTCACTTTAAATCTGGAGGTGTCTTTGTGTGTAAAATGAGTTTCTTGTAGACAGTGTATCTATGGGTCTTGATTTTTTATCCATTCTGATACCTTGTGTCTTTTAGTTGGGGCATTTAGTCCATTTACATTCAGGATAACTATTGAGAGATATGAATTCAGAGCCTTTGTATTGCCTATAATGTGACTGTTACTGTATATTGTGTTTCTTCCTTTCTGGTCTATGTTTCTTTTAGGTTCCTTTGCTTAGAGGACCCCTTTCAATATTTCCTGTAGGGCTGGCTTGGTGTTTGCAAATTCCTTGAGTTTTTGTTTGTCCTGGAAGATTTTTATCTCTCCTTCTATTNTTTCTATTTTCAATGACAGCCTAACTGGATTTAGTATTCTTGGCTGCATATTTTTCTCGTTTAGTGCTCTGAATATATCATGCCAGCTCTTTCTGGCCTGCCAGGTCTCTGTGGATAGGTCTGCTGACAATCTACTATTTCTTCCTTTGTATGTTACAGACCTCTTGTCCTGAGCTTCTTTCAGGATTTTCTCTTTGCCACTAAGACTTGTAAGTTTTACTATTAGATGATGGGGTGTGGACCTATTTTTATTAATTTTGGGGGGGCTTCTCTGTGCCTCCTGGATTTTGATGCTTGTTCCCTTTGCCAGANTGGCTTTTGATGCTTGTTCCCTTCATCAAATTAGGGAAATTCTGTACTATAATTTGCTCCAATATACCTTCTGCCCCCCCTCCTCTTCTGGGATCCTAATTATTCTAATATTGTTTCGTCTTATGGTATCACTTATCTCACGAATTCTCCCCTCATGGTCCAGTAGTTGTTTGTCTCTCTTTTCCTCTGCTTCTTTCTTCTCTGACATTTTGTCTTCTAAATCACTAATTCTATCTTCGGCTTCATTTATCCTAGCAGTAAGAGCCTCCATTTTCAATTGCACCTCATTAATAGCTTTTTTGATTTCAGCTTGGTTAGATTTTAGTTCTTTTATTTCTCCAGAAAGGTTTTTTATTTCTCTAGAGAGGCATTCTCTATTATCTTCCATGCTTTTTTCGAGCCCAGCCAGCACCTTAAGAATCGTCATTCTGAACTCTGGTTCTGTCATATTACTAATGTCCGCATTGNCCACGTTGATTAGGTCCCTAGGCATCGTTACTGCCTCTTGTTCTTTTTGTGTGTGTGTGTTGATTATTTCTGCCTTGTCATTTTATGCAGATAAGAATAGATGGATGAGAAAAAGGGTAGCAGTGACCCCAGAGAAATATACACTAACCTAATCAGAAGAGCCCTGAAACTGGGGGGAGAAGAAAGAGGGGGAAAACAAACAAACAAAAACAAAAACAAAAATAAAACAAAACCCTATATCTACATCTATATTATCTGTTTCTGTATCTATCTCTGTCTGACTCTATCTCTATTTTTATATCTATCTCTATCTCTATTTCTATTAAACTGGTGAATTGAACAGACCCTATATGTATACCAAAAATAAGGTTAAATACAATGAAGGGATAAAATATGACTATAACAATGAATATTTAAGAAGATTAAAAAGTGTTGATAAGATATAATAGTTAAAAAAACGTTAAAATAGGAAAGAGGAAAAAATTTAAAAGAGTAAGAAAAAAAAATTCAAAGGATTTAACTTCGAACGACTAAAGGATCATGGGAAAAAGCCATAATTCTCTGTGTTGCTTTCCCTTTCTCTGGAGTTCCACAATTCTCAGAGATCTGTGAACTTGGTCTTGCCTGGATGTTCTTGTTTATCTTCTGGGAGAGGGGCCTGTTGTTGTGATTCTCAAGTGTCGTTTCCTGAGACGGAATTGCACAGCTCTCGCCAGGAGCCAGGCTAAGTAATCAGCTCAGGTTCACTCTTGGGAGCTTTTGTTCCCTGAGTGCTTTCCATATAGCTTTGGAGGACGGGAATGAAAATGGCGGCCTCCTAATCTCTGACCCGGAGGAGCCGAGAGCTCAGGGCCTTGCTCCTCAGTGTGTCCTCAGAGAAAAGCAGTCAGTCCCTCCCGTCTCCCTGATCTCTGGCTACACTCTGAGCTCACCCTGCCTGTGACCAAGCGTTTCTATCTCTGGTGTGCAGCCCCGTTTAGACCCTTCAAACCCAGCAGTTTCCTGCAGCTGCTCCTGTGCCGCCCCTCCCAGAGGAGGAAGGAGGGAGGCTTCACCCCTCGCTTAGCCTCTGGGGAGATGTCCCTCAGTGGAGCAGACTTCTGAAAGTTCTGATTTTGTGCTCTGAGGCTCTCTCACTTGCCAGGAGCTGGCCCCTCCCCCCGGGGGTCTCTCTTCCCGTCGCTTCAGATTCACTTCTCCGCACATCCTACCTTCCGGCAAATGGTCGGTTTTCTGTTCCTAGAATTGCTGCTCTTCTTCTTTTCGATCTCCTGTTGAATTTGTAGGTGTTCAGAATGGTTTGATAACTATCTGGGTGAATTTCTGGGACCTGATTATAATTGGTCTCCTACTCCTCTGCTACCTTGCTCCTCCCACTTTCTCATGGTATTCTCTTATGATCCTTCGTTTTCTTTGGTGTTAGTTCTAACTTCTCTTTCTTTTCTGATTTTATTTAATTAATTAATTAATTTAATCTTCTCTCTCTTTTCTTCTTGGTGAGTCTAGCTAATGGCTTATTTTATTAATCTTTTCAGGAACCAGCTCTTAGTTTCATTAATCTTTTCTACTGTCTTTTCTGTGTGTATTTCATTTATTTCTGCTCTCATTTTCATTATTTTCTTCTTTCTGAGACTATATTGTTTCAGTTCAAGCATGTTCATAATTGCCTATTGAAAGATTTTTTTATTATGGCTTCAATCCATGAGAATCCATGCCAGGTAATTCTAACATCTTTTTCACCTCAGTGTTGGTGTCTGTTGACTATCTTTTCTAATTAAGTTGAAGTTTTTCTGGTTCTGGGTATGACAAATGGTTTTTGAGTGAAAGTTGGACATTTAAGTTATTACATAAAGAGATAATAAATTTTATTTAAATTTTTATTTTTTATTTAAATAAATTAAATTTAAATTAAATTTAAATTTTATTTAAATAAATTTTATTTCACACAGGTCTCCTGTGTGAAAGTAGGCATTGTCCCATTACTGGCAAGTGTTAAGGTTTTTGTAGGTTGGCTTCTCTAGCATCCAGTCTGATCTATGAGAGATGTATAAGAGGATACATAAGCTAAAAGAAAACCCAGGGAACTCACTGCAGTATTATTCCTTAGTTCTTCAGGTCCCTAAACCTATCTGTCCTCCTTCTGCCTAACTTTTAGACTTTTCTGATTGTTTTATATGTGATGCTGAGATTTTGGCTGTGCTTAATAGGAGGAATAAAGGGAAGTGTTATTTACTCCATATTTCTAGAAGAGGAAGCCTCTATAGCTTTTTTTTTAACAACTGATAAAGGATTATGTGATTATCTTATTTTACTTCTTCCTGGATGCCTTACATAGGGCCACAAAAACTCCTTAATCTCTATTCATATATTTTTAAAAAATTTTTTTATTATTTGCCCCAGGGGTACAGGTCTGTGAATCATCAGGCTTACACCTTTCACAGCATTCAACAGATGAATGGATAAAGAAGATGTGGTATATATATATATATACAATGAAATACTATGCAGCTATCAAAAGAAACAAAATCTTGCTGTTTGCAACGACGTGGATGGAACTAGAGGGTATTATGCTGAGTGAAATAAGTCTATTCATATATTATATAAGTAATGTTTCTTAAGAAACAAAAGTGACATTCAGATGGAATTTCCAGGTAGCTCAGATTTTAAAAGTATATTTACAAAGAACAGAAAGAACGTCGTACAGCCAAGGATAAATATATGAGTTAAGACAATGTAAGGTCTAAATAATACTGAGAAGATAAAAAATGTAAAAAAACATGAACCTCTCAAAATGCTAGGGAAAGCAAGGAGGGGAAAACCATTTTCTTGAAGTTGATGGTAAAATTAATGACAAGTAAGATAAAAAAAAAGGAAAGCATCTTAATTCATTCACTCATTTGTAGGAGTTTTTTTAGGCATACAATATGGATTAAGCATTAGTGGTAAAAGACAGAGATCAATAAGATACAGTCTTTGCCCTCAATAATTTTTTAGTGACACAGAGCAATCACACTGTCAATCACAATACAATGTGTAAAAGCTATGCACAATTGTGGAAAGCTAATTTATTACATCTATGGAGGTTAGGCAATGGTTTGCAGAGGAGGTGACAAAAAAGGAAGAGAAGGAAATGCTAGAAAGAATACACAAAAGTTTAAAGAAATGAATAAGTACTGACAAAAAGAATGGTGCAAAATCAAGTTTGTAAGGACAATACACAGCTGTCATGTTAAAGAATTTAGACTCAAATCTTATTCAATTGGGAACTATAAGAATTAGTTTTGATTTTCTCTTCCACGAAGTGTAAGTTCAGGAAACAAAAGAGAATCAAAACTCAGGATAGATAAGTCATTATGGGGCGCCTGGGTGGCTCAGTGGGTTAAAGCCTCTGCCTTCGGCTCAGGTCATGATCTCAGGGTCCTGGGATCGAGGCCCGCATTGGGCTCCCTGCTCAGCAGGGAGCCTGCTTCCTCCTCTCTCTCTGCCTGCCTCTCTGCCTGCTTGTAATCTGATCTCTCTCTCTGTGTCAAATAAATAAATAAAATCTTAAAAAAAAAGATAAGTCATTATGCAGAAGCACTTGAGTCTCCTAGCTCATATAAAATACCTTCAGAAAATATAAAAGCACTTGAAAATAAATCACTGACCTGGTTATGATGTTTGCAGAACAGTAAAGATAAGGAGATGAACAAATATCATTCAATTTGCATCTTCTACCACTGATTTCCTTTTGTAAACTACAGATCAGAAATATTTGATTTATATCCTACAAATGTTTTCTAGAATATATTATAAAGGTTGTGTGTCTGCGTGCGTTTAAAAAAAAAAAAAAAACACATTGACCATAAGCATCCAGGATAGGTTCACTGAAAAAAAGTCGTATAAACTGGCCTCATATCCATTTTTGACAGTATTACTAGGAGACACGATCTCATATGATATTAATTTTTGAAAATATGGATGGATTAAAAGTAATTGAATAAATGTATTCAAAAAGTGGTGATTTATAGAATGATGACAACAGAATAAAGTGCCATGCGACTAGGTCTGTTCTTGGCCTGACATCACATTTCTGGACGACAAGAAGGACATGGACATGACAAATGACAGAATCAGAATAAAAAACAGATTTCAACAAGATTAAGAGTAGTAAATGTCTAAAAATTAGATCCCTTCTAAACCAACAAATGGAGGAAACCATGGAATCATCTTAAGTGCCTCTTTCTTTTACAATCCTGACCAAGTCCATCAATAAGTCCTATTGACTCCTACTTTCAAAATATAACTGGATTTTGATACCTTCTCAAACTATATTGTTACCTTCCTAATTCAAACTGCCACCTTAGATTATGGTAATAACCTACTTATTGGTCTTCCTGCCCTTACCCTCGCCTTCTGTAGTTTATTCTCAAAACAGCAGCCAGAGTCATACTTCCAAATTAAAAATCGAATTATACTATTACTCTAATTTAAATTCTCCTAATGTCTCCACAATTCAATAAAAGTATTCCCAGGATGCCTGGGTGGCTCAGTTGGTTAAGTGTCCAACTCTTGATTTTGGCTCAGGTCATGATTAGGGTCATGGACTGAGCCCCACTTCGGGTTCCCTGCTTGGCGGGGAGTCTGCTTGGGATTCTCCCTCTCCCTTTCCTTCTGCTCCTCTCCCTGCACATGTTCTTTCTCTCTCTCTAAAAATAAATAAATCTTTTTTTAAAAAAAGTATTCCCAATAGCTTTTTTTTAAGGGTTTTTTTTTAAAGATTTTATTTATTTATTTGACAGAGAGAGAGAGAGAGATTACATGCAGGCAGAGAGGCAGGCAGAGAGAGAGAGGAAGAAGCAGGCTCCCTGCCAAGCAGAGAGCCCGATGTGGGCCTCGATCCCAGGACCCTGAGACCATGACCTGAGCCAAAGGCAGAGGCATTAACCCACTGAGCCACCCAGGTGCCCTTCCCAATAGCTTTTAAAGATCTTTAAATATTCTGGCATTCCATTAACTCACTGGCTTCATTTCTACTAATCTCTCCCTCCTTCACTTTGTTCATGAGCCTCCTGATGTTCCTCACATGCCAGATTAAATATCGCAGCGATGTCCTGAGAATAGACTGAATTGTTGAATCATCATATTGTACACTGGAAAGTAATACAACAGTGTATGTTAATTATACTTGAATAAAAAAAGAAAAAAACAAAAAAAAAATAAAGTTCATGAAATTAGTAGGAAAAAAAATCAAAGTGATGGCTTGTAGCCCACTGATATGAAGATGATGAGAAGGGTACTTTACCACTGTGTTACTCTTTTCCAAATCTCACACTCTCATATAATTATGAAAAAAAATAATAGACAAACCTAAATCACAAACACCTCACCAGTACTCCTCAAAACTGTCGAGGACATGAGAAATAACAAAAGATTGTCTCCTGAAACTGAGGAGACATAACTAAATACTATATAGTTAAGCTGGAGTGGATCCTTAACAAAGAGGATGTTAACAGAAAAACTAGTGAAATCCAAATAAAGTCTGGAGTTTAGGTTAAAAAATTGAGTCTTCTAATGCATGAATACAATTTATATCTCCACTTATTGAGAAATTTGCTAATACCTCTAGTAAGAGTTTATAATTTTTTCATGTGGTTTTACATATCTGTTCTCTTTTATAGCTCTTACTGATGTATAAAGATAACTTTGAATTCAGTTATTTTTTATATCCAAAAACTTGCCAAGTTCCCTTATTAGTTCTAATTATTTAGTTTGATTCCTTTTTATATACAGCTATATCATCTATAAATAATGAGAGTTTTGTTTTTTCCTTTCTAATCCCTATATTTATTGATTTACTTTCTTGTCTTATTGCATTGGGTAGCAATTTTAATAAAAGACTGATGAAAAGTGGTGATAGCAGTAATCATTACCTTGTTCTTGATTGCAAAAAAACATTTTCAACATTTTGTCATTGAGTGTAATGTGATAGATTTTAAAGAAATATACTTTATTAGAACAAGGAAGTACCCTCTATTCCTAGGTTTCTGGATTTTATGATACTATCCACATGTACTAAATTTAACTTAATGTTTCTCTGTCTTTGAGATGAACATTTGATTGTTCTCATTTAGTCCAGTAAAGTGGTATTTTTGAATTGGTTAAATGTTATTCTGACCTTGCATCCCACATATGTACATGTATGTATGTGTGTGTGTGTATTTGTATAACCAATATTTTGCTTGGAATTACCGTGCCTTTATACAACTGAGTGAGTCTGTAATCTTCCTCTCTTACACTTACTTCGTTTTCACATCAAGGGTACAATTATTATAAAGAGCTCATTATTATAAAGAACTCATTTTAAAGAGCTGGGGAATCTTCCCTCTTACATTAGGGTTTGGAAGAATTGTCTAAAACTGAAAATTATTAATCCCTTGAATGCTTAGAAAAACTTACCAGTGATGTCATCTGGGCTAGAGTTCTCTTTGTAGGGCAGAAAAAACATAAATTTTATAATATATACATATATATATATATGTATACACAAACACACACATACAGATATATAAATTATCATACAGATATTTTTACTGTTTTTTCTTTTGGTGTATGGTTCTTTGAATATTAACAGTTGTATAGGTTCATGTAAGCACCACCAAAATCAGGATACAGAACAGTTCCATCACTCCCCAGAACTCCCTAATGCTATCCCTTTACAGTCAATCCCTCCCCAGCTCTAGCCCCTTGGCAACCACTTATTTGTTACCCAATGTATACTTCGTCTTTTTGAAAATGTCATATATATGGAATCATATAATATGTAACCTTTTGAGACTGGCTTCTTTCACTCAGCATAATGACTCTGAGATTCATCCAACTTGTTATTTAAATAATTTGTTCATTTTTACTGCTAAGTAGTAGACCATTATATGGATGTACGATAGTTTCCTTATCCTTTCGCCTGCTGAAGGACAATGTGTTATTCCCAGTTTTTGGCAATTATGAACACGGCTTCTTTAAGTGTTAATGTACAAGTTTTTGGGTAAACCTAAGTTCTGATTTCCCTAGAAAAAATGACCCAAGGACTATTGGGTCATACAGTTAAGTTTAAATTTAATTTTATGGTAAACTGCCAAACTGCTCTCCAGAGTGACATAAAACTTAAAATGAGCAATGTATAAGAGTTTCAGTTGCTCCATATCTTCACTACCTCTTTACGGGAATATTTTTGACTATCATTTCAATTTCTATAGCGGTTTTAGAGCTATTCATGTTTTCCAATTATTCCCCAGCCAATTTTGGTTAAGAATTTCTAGTACCTATTTTATGCCATGTTATGTTATGTTATGTTATGTTATGTTATGTTATGTTATGTTATGTTATGTTATGTTATGTTATGTTACGATGTTATTTTTTCAGTATTTCAAGATTCATTGTTTATGCACCACACCCAATGCTCCCTGCAATACATGCCCTCCTTAATACCCACTACCAGACTCTCCCATCCTCTGTCCCCCCTCCCCTCCATAACGCTCAGCTTGTTTCTCAGAGTCCACAGTCTCTCATGGTTCGTCTCCCCTTCCGATTTACCCCAATTCACTTTTCCTTTCCTTCCCTTAGAGCCCTCCATTTTATTCCTTATGTTCCACAAGTAAGCGAAGTTCTTGTATCTTGTCCATACTTTCAAATTTATTAGAACACAGTTGTTCACAATACTTCCTTCTAACTTGTCATTGTCTGTAGTATCTTAGTTATGTCCTCTTTCATTCTTTTTTTTTTCTTAAGAGTCTATTTATTTGTCAGAAAGAGAAAGAGTGTGCACAAGCAGGGGGATCAGCAGGCAGAGGGAGAAGCAGTCTCCCTGCTGAGCAGGGAGGCTGATGCATAACTTGATCCCAGGATCCTGGGATCATGACCTGAGCCCAAAGCAGAGGCCAACTGAACCACCCTCTTCCATTCTCATCCTCTTCCATTCTTGATTTCAGCTACTTATATATTCTCTCTCTCTTTTTTTCTTGGTCAATCTTGTCAAAAGTTTGTCAACAGTTCTCAAAGAATAGAGTTTTACCTACGTTCACCTTTTGTACTGTAGCTTTATTTTCAACTTTACATCACTTTTTTTGCTTTTACTTTCAAAAATTTCAGTTTGCTGTTCTTTAAGTTCTTAAAATAGATGGTTAGCCCATTGACTTTTAGCCAGAGCTTTTACTAAAATACGTACTTAAGGTTATAAATTTCCCTCTAAAAACTGCTTTTTATAAATATTCCATATAGTTGAAAAATATTTTCTGATAACTATGTACATTGCTTATACACCTTAGGCACACTTTCAGATCTTCTATATCCTCATTGGTTTTGTGTGATTATTCTATCAATGGCTAACCAAGGTGTGTTAAGTCTTCCACAGTGACTAGATTTGTATTTCTCTCCTTGTAGATTGGCTATTTTTCTTTCTCTATATTTGAAGCCTTGTTATTAGGTACAAACACATTTAAAATAATATTTTGTTAGGTAATTTAATCTTTCATTATTATAAAGTGATCTTATTATCTATAATAATGCTTTTAAGTCTTAAAAGTAGATATCTGAAATTAACTTAGTCACATCCACTTTTTAAAGTATTTCCATAGGAAATACTATGTACCTATTGTATCTATTTTTTTTCCATTTGTAATTTTCTCTGTTCTTACATCTTAGATCTTCTATCAAGGACCTGTCTCCTCATGACTAAAATACATTTCTTAAAATTTGCTTTTATAATAATTTTTTGTAAAAATATTTTGTGATAACAAATTTTCTATTTTCAAACTTGCCTGAAATCATTACCTTATTTCCCTTTTCTTAAGAGATATTTTTGCTAAATACAGAAGTCTGTATTGGCAAGCATCTTTTTACTGTCTGGCTTCCATTGTGGTTACTGAAAATTCAGCCAGTCACTCTCTCAAACACAATCTCACTTTTCTGAATTTATTTTTAAGAGTTTTCTTTTTGTTTTGGTTGTTCTGCAATTTTACCATAACGTCAGTGGGGGTAGACTGATTTATACTTCTTGAGATTTCTCAGTTTTCTTGAGTCTGTGGTCTGGTGTCTTTTGTCAATTCTAAAAAAAATCTCAGCCATTATCTCTTCAAATACTGCTGCTTCCCTATTCTCTCTTCTCGAATTAAGGCATATATTGGACCTTGTCATTATATCCTTCATGTTTCTTACCCTGTTTTTTGTTTTATCTCCGTCTTTCTGAGTTGTGTTTAGTATAATTTCCCTCATTTTCCAATTCTTTAATTCTTTATTCAATTCTATTTACTTTGTTATTAAAATTTATCCTTTGAACCTGAATTTCTATTATTCTAATTTTTCATCTTTAGAAGTTCCATTTGGTTCTTCTTAAAATCTATTGGTTATATATTTTATTCTCTCAGAGCAGGTAGTTTCAAATGAAAAATAACAGTCATTTTATAATCTGTATCTGATAACTTTACTAATTAAAGTCTTTACAGGTGAGTTTCTGCTTCCTTTTGTTTCTGGTAATTGTCACTCATGTTGTTCTCTTCTTGCTAATTTATTTGGGAGATTTCTGTAGCACTAGGATAAAGGTATGTTCCTCTGAAAGATTTGGATTTGCTTCTTCTTGGTGCCTATGAGTATTAGCAGCAATTCTACTTTAAACTCACTTACATGGAATATAAGAAACAGTACAGAGGATCATAGATGAAGGGAGGGAAAGTGGATTGGAAAGAAATCAGAGAGGTAGACAAACCATGACAGACTCTTAACTACAGGAAACAAACTGAGGGTTGCTGAAGACAACTGATAATTAACTGAATTTTACATCTGAAATTAAAGATGGACTTTATGTTGGTTAATTGAGTTTAAATAAAAAAATAAAGCTGCATAAAATTAAATAAAATATTGGCAATTTAAAAAACCTCAGTTCTGGCTTGAGATTTATCAGGCCATATAGTAATGTGAATTTAAATTGTAAATCAGTGCAAGACAGATGGTGGTTACTCCTTGGCAGATACAGTCCTCCATTTCCCCAATCCCTAGCCAATCCCCTGCTAACCCCTGAGGATGGTAGGGATGGTAGAGGGTTTGCTTTTAGTTCACCACAGTCCATCATATTATGAAGATGTAATTTATACTGGGGGAGGATCTGCTATTAAGCTCTTAGGTGGTCCCAGTCTTTGTTTCTTCTCAGAGGCCTGAAAAACCATGTCTTATGTTACCCTGGATAGGCAAATGTCCTTAAGGCCTGAGTCTTCTATACTGTGCTCTGTTTACCCTTATGGGTTCCTGTCCTCACTTAGACTTTGATCCAGTAATGTCTACTATTTAGTTAGCTCTTTTAAAGCTTTCAAGAGGATTTATTTATTTATTTATTTATTTATTTATTTATTTTTAAAGATTTTATTTATTTATTTGACACACAGAGAGAGATTACAAGTAGGCAGAGAGGCAGGCAGAGAGATAGGGAGAGGAGGAAGCAGGCTCCCTGCTGAGCAGAGAGCCCGATGTGGGCCTCGATCCCAGGACGCTGAGATCATGACCTGAGCCGAAAGCAGAGGCTTTAACCCACTGAGCCACCCAGGCGCCCAAGGATTTATTTATTTTTAAATCTAGCATAATTAGTTATTTTCAGTGAGTTCAAATAATTTATCCCAATATATTTTCAGAAACAGAACCTCTTCCCTAGTTTTTCATCTTTCTTTTTCCCTCTATTTCCCTCTTTCTCTTATCTCCCCTTTTTCCAGAAAATTCATTACCCTCTTGTTTCCATATTAACACTTTGGATCAACAATACCAATGGATCAATTCTGGCCCCAGACAGGAAATATATATGAAAGTTCTTGAGCTCAGTAGTATAGTAGCTCTACTGTTAATGAGCTGTGATAATAAATAAGCAATTTAATTTCTCTGGGTTCTACTTTCTAGAAGCCTGTGAACTGTCAGTCCTTACTTCTGTTACCTTCCATTGTAATAACAAATCAAATCTTATGCACTCTACCTCCTACATTCCTGTTAAATCTCTCCTTTTTTAGTCTCATTCTAAGGGCCATTTCTTTAGTCCAAAACTCTCATCATTGCCTGCATTTTCATAACCTCTTTACTGAAGGTGCTACCGGTCTACACTCTCTCCTTCCAAAATTCATTTTCTATATTGCTACCAGACTTATTTCTAAAGTATGTATCAATGATGTTCTCATAGCTTTTAGGGTAAAAGTTCAAATTTCTTGACCTAGTACACAGTGCCCTTCATAGTCTTTCCCTTGTTTACTTCTCTGATCTCATTTTCTGTAAACACTGCTTGTTCAAACCTGTATGGCTTCATGTATATTGCTTCTTCTGTTGAAACACCTTCTTTTACTTCTCCTTTACCCAATCAATCTCTACTGGTCCTTTATAACTCAAGACCAGCACTGTTTCATTCAGAAATTCTTTTAGGACTTCTCTTCCTCTTTCTGATTTGGATTTTCCTGCTTAATGTTTCCACAGAACTTTAAATTTACGCCTATGTCAAACTGAAATGAATTTGTGACTTATTTATCCTTCTTACTCACTAAACTATAAGCACTTTTCATATAGAGGCAATCCTATTCAAGTTTGCAAATCCATTCCTGCAGAATTTGTTTATTGGACCAAAGAACAAAGCTATAAAATGAGGGGAGCAGTTAAATAATTTTGAAAGTTCTTTGTTAGCTATAAATTTGTCTTATTGTAGAAATCTTAACTACTGCTATACTGGGCCTATCATAAGATCCACATTTTATCTAAGCTTCCACATTTTTGTATCTAGATTCTCTGACCTGCAAACCTGACTCATTTCTCCAGATGGCCTAAGCTGTGTTTTGATATCTTATTTAGACAACCTCCCCAAATTTGACCTCTTGCTGGGGAGGCTTTTCATTTGAGTGACTTTAATCGTGATCACTTGCACATGCTCTTCTTCTTTGCCTTTAGCTGATGCCCCTATTCCTGATCGCTAATCCCTCTAATACGTAATACCTGCTTTCTTCACATTCTTCTGTTTTTATACCACTGTTGTTTAAATCCAGGCAAGACAGGCTAAATAATTTAATTAGTTTTATTAGGAAAAGCAGAGGAGGAATTTTTGATCTAGAAGAAAAGACTGTACTTCAATTTCTTCATTTGACAGATGAGGAAGACTTTTAAATATTTAGTGTAAGTAAGTAGAGAGACTCTCTCCTCCTAGAGAGACTTTCACTAATCCTTCCACTCAACCATGCTTGAGATTAGTAAAAGGAAAAATTTTACTTGAGTGAAAATTTACAGCATTCTGATATATCTAGGAGAAGGGAGGGAAGGGGAAAGGATGAGGAAGGGGAGGAGGAGGAAGAAACTTTCAAACATTAAAAATACTCCTGTGATTTATCTGATTTTTATTGAGTTGTGTTATAATTTTACTATACCAAAATATAATCTGTAGGTTTCTAAGTAGATTCTTTATTTGAAGCCACAATATGAAATTAAAGGTAGGTTAAATTAGACCAACAGCATATGGAAAACTTGATTCTGGTTAAAAAAAAACCCACTAAAACTCAATATATTCTATGCATTGTACAGATAATCAGCATAACTATTATCCTGTTTCACAATCTACTTTTTGTTTAAGTGGGATACCTTCTATTGATTAATAGACAAATTCACAGATCATTTTAAACTTTTCATCAAATTTACCTTTTCAGTTAATATATATTTTCTAAAGAATCAAGAGATTAGAATATTACAAAAAAATTAAACTTACCGTCATCCTCCCAGCAGCTCTTAGCACTGCCTTCTCTTTCACTGTTCCCCGGTAACACTGTCTGGTCTGTTGGCAGGTCATCTTCGGGCACACCACCTTCACAATCTGCTGCATCTGTAATACTTTCTTCTTCCACAATATGGAGTTTGTCTTCATCATCTGAATCTGAATTCGTTTCTACCACAGTATTATAATTTGTAACTGTAATACAAACAAGAAACAAATAATCAAAATCAACTAGTGTAAAAATCAGTTTTTACACCTCAGTAAAAAGAAATTTAAAAAAGGAATTAGGAGTGCTCTATAAATAGCAACTCATTACCTTAGAGCAACCTTATGAAATAGAGTATCTATCTACCATCCATTACACATAACCCTGAAACCAGAAATGGAAACAAGATATAGAAGGTAAGTAACTTGTCCAAGATCATATAGCTAACAAGTAGGAGGGCCAGGATTTGAATCCTAGTGTATGGTTCTATATTCTGTGCTCTTAAACACTACATGAAATATCTTCTCCAGTCATAGTGACTTTATTCTATATGATACTACTTATGCACAATTAGGGCCACAAATTTTTAAAGCATTACAATTAAGAAAAGAATTCATCTCTTCTAATAAGACAACAAACCCTCACCAAATTTACCATAAGAAAGATATTTTCCCCCCAGTAACCCTCAGTTTGTTTTGTGAGAGTAGGAGTCTCTTATGGTTTGTCTCCTTCCCCATCCCATCTTGTCTTGTGGGATGGTAGGGATAGGGTGGATGGGTTATGGACATTGGGGAGGGTTTTGCTTTGGTGAATGCTGTGAAAGATGTAACCCTGATAATTCACAGACCTGTACCCCTTGGGCAAAGAATAAAAGTAAAATAAAAAAAAGAGATACTTTCAAGATACCAATTCGGTCCATGCATTTCATATTAATCTCACCTTGAATTAAGAAAGAATCTATCAAATCAACTCAGCCAAACTTCTACATAAGGAAGGCATGATTTAAGTAATGTTTTTATGTAAGTCTGTAATTTTGGAAAAAATAACTGACATCCAGAAGTTTTCAAATGGGCATCCTTTCCATATTTTAATGAATTTCAATAAAACTTAACACTAGCATTATGAAGATAAATAAGTATTTGGAATGACCACCGTTTGCAGAACCATGAGTAATAGCTGTGAATAAAATTCTCTAAAAAAATAATACAGTATAGTCAATATTTTTTCTTCAGAGTCCTTCTAATAATCACTCTACTGGGATAAATTATTTAGTACATCATTGGGCATGGTCAATGGAATATCTTTTTCAATTTTTTGCAAGGTGATTCTTATTTGCTAAGAAAAGATTAAAAGGGAGATATCTTCATTGAGATAACTAAGCAATAACTACTTTCAGTTGTTCTTTCCATTTCTTCCTTAAAATTTCCAACCATTCCTGAAAGAAGATAATAACCTAAACGTTTAAATGATATACGTATATCCCCCTTCCCATATAAATACACACTCATGCCTGAGAACAGGAAAAAAGAAATACAATCCAAAGTATGTATATATATGTTACAGTCAGAATGAATAAGCAAAAATCTCCCAAACTGCTTTTATAGACCTTAGGAAGACCTCTCTGTTCAAAAGAGTACAGGAGCTACCCTTTTGCCCACATTAGAAATCCTTCAATATCTTCTGCCAGAAGAAAAATATCAAGTTTTGTTGCATCATTAATACTTCAGCGTGAATACATTTTTCCAAATCTTTTCCCAAGAGCAAACTACTTTAATGTTACTATAAAGGTAATACAGGTATAGCACAAAAAAATCAGGTAATATAAAACATGTAAAATTAGTAAAAGCCCTCCCACCAAATTTCCCTCCCTTGACTCACTCTTTAAAGTAACAATAACAGCAAATTTTGTTTATGTACAAGGTAGGCATGATACTAATAATTTTAAATACCTTATCCTATTTAATTATAATGCAGACCTCAATGTATACACATGTCATATTTAATCACTTCTCTATATAAACATACATCTTGAAATTCACACATATGGGATCACATTATACTGTCTGCCACCTAGTTTTCTGCCACTTAATAACATATCTTAGAAATTTTTCTATTTCAGCATATGTGAAGATTTCTCATTTTCCTTTTACTGGCTGCACATCATTTCATTGTACACATAGAATTTAACCAGTAATCTGTATTGATAAAATTTATGTTTCCAAGTGTTTTTTAAGCATTAGCAACAAACTTTCTTGTATATATATCTTTGGCCATTCTTTAAATACATTTGTTAGGTATACTAGTAGACATGGAAGTGCTGAGTCAAAGGGAAAACTTGTTAAAAGCAGACAGGTATGGAAACATGGGGAATTCTTGTATTCCCGCCACACACAATAAGTAGGGTAAATTGTGCCATTTTAAGTGTGGATAAAGGGAATGATTCTCAAAGGTTGCTCTATAGCTCCCACCAGGTTTGGGCATGTACGGATAGTTGAAATTCTGACTATTTTGTGAAGAGAAGGTTTAGTGATTCTTCAGTATCTTGAGTTGACCACGGTTTTGTATTGGTGCTATTCTTGCCTTCTAATGATGTAATACTGTACTTCAGTTTTATCATTACCAATTTTGTTAGCTATATGTTGTCTAACTCTACATTTACATTTGGAGTATTTGGGGCTTAAAAAGTGCCCTGTAGAATTAGTCTTCAAGACATGTATGTATTTTGGTTCCATTATTTGCTTGCATGCTTCATAGTTTTCACTAAGTTCCTTCTACCTACCCTGAGCTGCACTAGGTTCCTTTTACCCAGAGGTCTTTCACCCTATTTTATTCTGCCTGGGTCACTGTTGCCCAAAGTACTCTTCAAGAACACCTGTCACTTTCTAGGACTCTGGCCTCCAGTATGAGCTGCCATTGTGTTATAGAAGATTTTAATTCAAATATACCAAGCCAAAAAGACTATATTTTATAGAATATATTTTTAAAAGAATATATTTTATAGTTTCTTGGGAATTTTTCCAAAGCATGTTTTGAATATGTGGCATAGAACTTGAAAAATAAAAAAGACCCACTACATTTTATTGGTTGATGGAAAAAAGACCAATAACTATTTTCCAAGTCTTCTTATTATCTTCTGCTTCATAGTTACTTAGCTGAGAGAAAAAGCAGTGAAAATTGCTTATATTGATTAGTGTAACTTAGAAAAAAGTCAAGCTTCCTGTGTTTCTGGACCTCCCCTTTTGTGCTCTACAGAGTTAATTAAAAAATACAGCCCCAGTATGAAAAGCATAAATAATAATCAGGCCCTAATAAATTCTAGTAGCCAGTGAAAATGTCCATTATCTTAACTGTCTGCTCATCTATCTCCATGCCTCTATATTTTTAAACCTTTGGCTTAAAAAATATAGTGAAGTATAGTTTACCTAAAGAGTTGCACCTTCTTAATAAACAGGTGATTATCACCTCTTGTTTCTGAGTTTTTTTTTTTTAAAGATTTTTATTTATTAATTTGACACAGAGAGATTACAAGTAGGCAGAGAGGCAGGCAGAGAGAGAGGAGAGAGGAGGAAGCAGGCTCCCCGCTGAGCAGAGAGCCCGACGCGGGCCTCGATCCCAGGACCCTGGGATCATGACCTGAGCCGAAGGCAGCGGCTTTAACCCNAGTTTTAATTAAAATGAAGGATTCCAAGAAAACAAAGATAAAGGAAAATAGAAAAGGTAAACAATTTTAAAAATCTTTAAATATAATTTACAATACACAATATGAATTGGAATTTCTGTAGAAAAATGGTAACATTTTCAATGCATCTGTTGTCACTAGGTGGTGGTTAAGGACACAGTGGCTTCTTGGTGGTAGTTCTTGTTGGTATTACTTGCTAAAACCTAATGCCAGATTTAACAGTTCCACTGAATAAGGTGGTTGTGAGGATCTAATGATTTAAAAATGTGCTGGCATACAGTAAAGACTATAGAAGTGTCTGCCATTATTATTATTTTATCTTCCCCATCCTCATCCCACTGAATCTTTACATTTCCTAAGAAGTAGGTATTATCATATTTCCCTTTTATAGAACAAAAATTAACCCCCCCCAAACCAAATCAAACCAAACCAAACAAAACCAAGAGTAGCGAAGCAACCTATTTGAGGTTATTTAGCTATTAATTTATGGGGCTGGACTCAAATCCTCGTGTGCCCCATTCCACAGCTCATATACTTTAACTACTTATGTATAAAGCCTCTTGACTGAAAATTGTTGCACTAATGATAAATATTCTTAAACTTATATTTTTGTATTTAGCCTATTCTGGGGCTCTGGAATTCCATACTTAACAATAAGCTACTAAAACATTTTCAAATGACTAAAAAATTTTAACCATCAGAATCTCATTATAATATAACTGACAGTACACCATAGGGTACTATCATCATTACAGTCAATAAACCTTTGAAAGACTTTCATATAACACGCTATTTTTAGCACCTGATTGCATGTAGTACAGTATCAACTGCACTAATTAAACTCCCATGTAAACATCTGTTTCTAAAAGTAATATACAGGGCGCCTGGGTGGCTCAGTGGGTTAAAGCCGCTGCCTTCGGCTCAGGTCATGATCCCAGGGTCCTGGGATCGAGGCCCACATCGGGCTCTCTGCTCAGCAGGGAGCCTGCTTCCATCTCTCTCCTCTCTCTCTGCCTGCCTCTCTGCCTACTTGTAATCTCTCTCTCTGTGTCAAATGAATAAATAAAATCTTTAAAAAAAAAAAGAAAAGAAAAGAAAGATAAAATCTCCCTTAGGAAAAGACATAAGACTGATCCTTACAAAATAACAGACTACTATACTTCTAACAAATGGTTCCACATCCATCAGACTAACCTGGTGTCATAATTTAAGAAACACCCAGAAGAACATACATTTTGAATCATGTTCTCAAGAGTAATGGACCCCCCCCCAAAAAAAGAGTAATGGACTCAATTAAGTAATAACATTAGCACTGTGCTGAGAACAACACAATTTAGGTACAAATGCTATGAAATATGAAAATAATATCTGGAGACACTGAACAAATATTTCCATTATTCTTTAACATCAGTTGGGACAAAACCATAACAATACCACTTAACATGTTTTTCTTATCCTGAAGAGAGTCCCTGGCACACTGCCTTCCACATAGCAGGTTTAGAATTACTTGTTGAATTGGATGTGGGGCCACACTTCTTTTTTTCTGAGTGAAGAGATAAGCCAACATACTTAAGTGTTACTGATGATTCAGGAAAATGACAAAACTGTAGTGATAACAAAAAAACTGGTAAATTAGTATACAAAATGAAAAAGGGAGGTCATCTGACAATCCTAAGAGGAGAAAACTTCTGCAAATAATGTTACTCTGGGAAAGAGGAGTTTATGTGTCGATGAATACCATACCCAGGCACTGTAAATATTTGTTAATCCGGCCTTTGACCTAACTTATAGATAATATTATTGTATATGTATTTTACTATATAATAAATGTTATGACATAATATGAATATTTAATACCCTGTAAGTAATATAATTTGCAATATGCATATTATAGAGTTCTAACTTAAGTCTTTTAAAAATAGGCATCATAATGATTTTAGAGTGCTCCAAACACAATGAATATATTATTTGTTTATTTCAGAGACAGAGAGCACGCATGCATGCATGTGCACATGGTGGGGAGAGGGAGAAGTGAGGGGGAGAGGGAGCAGACTTCCTGCTGAGCATAAGGGTGAGCATACAGAGCCTGACACGGGGCTGGATCTCACAACCTATGAGATCATGATCTAAGCCAAAATCACCAGGTGGTTGCTTAACTGACTGAACCACCCAGGCACCCCTGAACCTAATGTTAGGTTTAAATAAATACTACCAGTTCAGCATATCTGGGAGAAAGTTTTATAATCTCTCTCTCTAGGTAAAATCTTTAATCTAAGATGCCTATTAAATTGAACAATAATCACAGACTGTTTTTACATTTTCAAAATAATTTTAAAAACCTAACTCTCATGAAAGTGTTTTTTTTTTAAGATTTTATTTATTTGACACAGAGAGAGAGATAGTGAGAGAGAGAGAGAGAGAGAGAGAGAGAGAGAGAGAGAGAGAGAGCACAAGCAGGGGGAGCGGCAGGCAGAGGGAGAGGGAGAAGCATGCTCCCCACCAAGCAGGGAGCCTGACGTGAGCCTCGATCCCAGGACCCCAGGATCCTGACCTGAGCTGAAGGCAGACGCTTAACTGACTGAGCCCCTTAAGTGCACCAAAAGTCAGTGATTCTGACATTTACCCCTGCAAAGGGCTGGTGGTTTTCAATGTCTTTAGATACAAGCTATTCATAGAATGACAATTGATAGGTGAAGGGAGGGGAAAGGATTGCCCTCATGTACAGAATCCTCATTCTTGTTTTTTCCCCTCTCTCATTATACAATCGTTACTGAGTATTCCTGGGATTTGTCTCTGGTTGTTCTCTCAGTTTTTATTCTGGCCTCTTTCCCATTCTCCACAGGTCCTCTGTTCATATACCCCAACAAGAGTCACCCCAAATTACCTCTCCTTTCCCTGACTTATCAAAGCTCCCACTCATTCAGAGAGCTAATGTCAGCCAGTAGTAAATACAATTCACAAAGAGATAGATGAAACAGTTAAATAGCAAAGCTCTTTAGCAGATAAACTAACATCAGTCCCAGGGACAGGTGGTTCTCTTGTGTGTATGAGGAAAGTATCTAGAAGAAAATAATTCACATGAAATTATCAGTAAGTAATATTTTCTTCATAGGAAAACATGTATTTATAAAAGGATGCTTTTTAATTTATAGGACTTGTTACTTGTGGAATACAGGCAGGATGACAAAATCCAAGTGAAGTGTGAAGACTGAATTAAAAATAAAATGCAGAAATTATTGAGTCAAAAAATAGAGAAGCCATATAATTGATAAATCAAACCAAAAGCCAGATCTTTGAAGCATCGATAAAATAAATTCCTAACCCACTTAATCCTAGAAAAATTTGAGAGGCACAAGGATTCAAGATTAATGCAAACAGAGAAGTAATTGTAGCTATAAAGGAATTTAAGAGGCTTTAGAAATATTTTGTAGAAGTCTAAGCAAATAAATTTAAAAATTTGGATGAAATAACTTTCTAGGAAAATATTAATGATTATAACTACATTTATTATTTTATGGAATTTATAAAATTGTACAAGAGATGGCAAATGTAGACAGACCCTAGAATAAATTTAGGAAGACAATTAAAGAGTTAACCACCCCAAAATTGCCAGGTGTTTTCCCAGGTGAATTTCTTCAGATATTCAAAGGACTAATAGTTCTACTGCTTTTTCAAGAGAGAGGAAAATGTAAAGAGCCTAAATTCTTTCTATGAAGCCAGCTTTTTAACAGTCAACTAAAATCTAAGAGCATACTTATGTGCATGTGCACACACATGCGCACACACACTCAAAAACTCAGTCTCACTGATGTAAAAATGTTAAATAAGATATTAAATCTAGTGGTACATTAGAAGATAAATAAAGCAAGTATTCAACATTAAGAACTATGTAAGTCCACCATCTTAACATAGTAAAGGAGAAAGAATATGAATGACTTTTACAGACCATGAAAGGAGTTTGATAAAATTCACTATTCCTTGCTGATACTTTTTCATAAAAATAAAACTGAAGTCAGTATTATGATGATAAATGACTGTGCATCAGAGACATTTATAAGATAAAGATGACAACATTAAAAAAAATAAAATTTTAAAACAACAAAAGAAAAAAAAGCACAAATAGTGGAAAAGAGAAAGCAAAATTATTATTTGCAAGGGATATGTTGATGTTTCTGAAAAAATCAAGAAAAATCACTGCAAGAAACTACTAGCAATTAGAAATCTGGTAAATGAATAATTACAAATTTAATAGAAAAAATCAATAGCTTTCCAATAAACCAACAATAACCTTCTAAGAACCATAACAGAAGAAAAACTCAACCAATCTCTATCAACCCTAACAAAAAAGACAACTCATGAAGGCAAAACAACAATAACAGCAACAAAACAAAACAAACAAAACAAAACAAAACAAAACCACCAAGGAGAACCTATATAAAGAAAATTTTAGCATTCTATTGAGGGTTATAAAAATTCAAAGGGATACATGCACACTGCTGTTTATAGCAGTGTATCTCCAATAGCCAAATTATAGAAATAACCCAAGTATATATACATGCACACACACTGGAATATTACCTCACCATAAAAAAGGATAAAATCTTGCCATTGTCAATGATGTGAATAGAGCTAGGGAGTATTATGCTAAGTGACATAAGTCAGAGGAAGACAAATACTGTATGATTTCACTCATATGTGGAATTTAAGAAACAAAACAAGCAAAGGGAAAAAAAAGAGGCAAACCAAGAAACAGACTCTTAACTATAGAGAGCAACTGATGGTCACCAGAGGGGAGGGGTGTAGGGAGATGGGTGAAATAGGTGATGGGGATTAAGGAGTGCGCTTCCTGTGATGAGCACCAGGTGCTGTGTGGAAGTGGTGAATCACTGTATTTACACCTGAAACTAATATTATACTGTATATTAACAAACTGGAATTTAAATAAAAACAAACTGGAATTTAAATAAAAATTAAAAAAATAAGATTTGAATAAATGAAAAGACATACCTTGTATTTGAACAGAATGGTTTCATACTATAAAGATGTCAATTCTACCTAAAATAACCTATAAATTCAATACAATTCTGATCCAAATATTAATATGGTATTTTAGAATCTAAGTGATTTAAATCTAAGTGATTTAGGCCAAATGATTCTAACATTTACAAGGAGAGGTAGGAACACAATTTCTGGAATGAGCTTGCTTGGTTCAAACCACAGCTTCACCATCCATGGACTATCCATGTCACCTTGGGCATGTTTCCTAATCTTCTCATGCCTCAGTTTCCTCATTTCTAAGGTGGGGATAATAACAATATGTCCCTCATAGGACTGTCACATCAAATCCTTTTGTAGTCAAATCCTTTTACAACCTTGGGACAAGGAGGGCTGTTACAAGCACAATACAAAACCGATGACTACACAGAAAAAAAATTCAAGTCAAAGACGAACGAACGACAAACTGTAAATAATATCTGTAATACATGTTACCAAAGACTGATTTTTTTATTATACAGAGAATTCTTAAATGTCCATGGGAAAAAAATGAACCATCCAGTAATATGCAAAGCAAATGCACACACACAAATATGAATGGACAATAAACACGTAATAAGATATTCAACCTCACTAATTAAAGAAATACTTCAGTTCAATATCGTTATAGTCACTCTTTGCGTACATTCTTAACTCTCCTGCCTTTCTTTCATTTAAAAACCCTATTCAGGCTAAATCCCTATTTTGATTAAGGCTATAGAATTTCAAATTCTATACCTCAGGCCCTCTTATTCCAAAGGTTCTTGAAAAAGTTACTTACACTTGTCTCCAATTTGTTTTTTCCTATTCTCTCTTAAACCCACTCTGGTCACAAAACTGTTCTTGTCATGATTATGAAGGATCTTTACATTGTTAAAGGCAATGACAATGATCAATCCTCATTTTATCTGACCTACTAAGAGCATTTGACATAAAATCTCTCCTTTCAAGCCAATCTCTTCTCTTGACTCCCTTGACTTCCCTAACTCACTGACTGCTGCCTTCCATTTCTTTCCTCCACCTCCTGGACTTCAATCTGTCTCATGGTTCTAAATACCATTTGAGGACTCCCTGCTTTATATCCAAGACCAAACTTCTCTGCATTCCAAACCCAACTGCCTACTTGACATCTCCACTTGGACGTCTAGGCAAATATGCCATATCCAAAACGCAATTCTTCTCCACTTCAGTCAGTGACACTCCTACTCTCCCAGTTGCTCAGGCTAAAACCCTTGGTGTCAGTTTTGACTTCTTTCCCCACCCTCACCCCCTCATAAACCACATCTAATCTAGAGAGAAATACCTTAAAACTTGGCAACTGACCCCTTTACCACTAACTCCCCCCCACCACCTCCCTGTTCTAAGCCACCATCTGTCACCTAGAGAGTTGCTACTGGCTCCCTCCCATCAGGTCTCATTGCTTCCACTTTGCCTTCCTAGAGAGCACTATCAACACAGCAGGCATCACAATCCTTCTAGAGCATTAAAGAAACTCTGTTATTCCCCTACTTAAGCCATCTAATGGCATCCCACCTAACTATGATCCAAAGGCCCTTCATGAGCTGGCTCACATTCATCCATTATCTCTCATGTTATACTTTATACTTGCTTATTCCATTCCATATACAGTGGCCTCTTGCCTCAATGCTTTTGTACTTCTTGTTGCTCCCCTTGGAATGTTGTTGGGAGCATGGCTTAATTTTACCTGCTTAGTGAGATCTTCTATGAGCACTCCATTTAAATTTATAGACCTCCTTCAACCAAGAGCATACCCTACCCCTCCTGAGATTTATTTCTTTTTAAAATACTTATCGTCAACGTCCATAATTTTTTTATTGTCTTTCACTAGAATATAAATTCCATGTAGCCCAGATTACTTTCGTTTTGTTTTGTTTACTGCTGTGCCCCCTGTATGTAGAACACTGTCCCTTAAGTATTAACTGCTCAACAAATATTTAATAAATTAGCAAAAAAGTTCTTTATAAGACAGGGTACATGTAAGAGTTAAGGAAATGAGTACACATTTACATGCTGTTGTGTTAATTTATCAAAACAAATTTTTATTTGTAATTAATTTTTATCAAAATTTAAAATGTTTACCTGTTGACCTAGAAATTCCTTGGTGTTCACCCTACAAATTAACTTACACATGTATGCAAATACAGATACATATGTTTATCTGCAAACTTGTTAACTACGAAAAGCCTAAATAGCCACCCAAGATAGATTCCTTTGTACTGATATAGAAAGGAGTCCTCCAAAATAGTTGATTCCATTCTTGCAGAAAATGAAGACATAAAAGTATGTGCATACATGTACCTGAATAATGAATGATAAGGTCTAGAAGAACATACAAATGGAGAAATAAGGCAATGAAAGAGTGACTTGTTTTTTCTATTTTGTGCCTTCTATGTTCTTTAAATGTATATATTACTTTTAAAAAATTTAAGGGTGCCTGGGTGCCTCGGTTGGTTAAGTTCCGGGATCGAGTCCCATATCAGGCTCCCTATTCAACAGGGAGTCTGCTTCTCCCTCTGACCCTCCCCTCACTCATGCTTTCTCTCTCATTCTCTCTCAAATAAATAAATCTTAAATGAATTTTTTAAAGGTATATTTTGAATGTGCAAGGAAAAAGTCTGAAATAATCTTCAGCATACCATTGCCATTGGTGAACTCTGGAAAACTGAACCGGGACTGGGGGAAATATTTTCTCAATGTTTTTGTTTTGTGAATTTTGATAACTGTAGATAGGAGGTATAATTAGAAACAGCAATCAACATACTAAAATGAAATTTTAAAAATAAAGCTTAAAATGACATTTAAGAAGGAAACAAACGCTATGCTGTAAACTTTTATCTTGTGAATTTTGAAATAAAACAATTTAAGTTCTTATTAGGAAACAATCTCTATTTTTTATGTATGAAAGACAGTGGTCTGATTTAAAGTATAAATAACATTCACCCTTTCTATTCATAGCCACATAAAGTGTGATGTTATGTTAAATGAAAAGGAAGGTAACACTTGCAAAAAAGAGGTTAAGTGAAGACCAGGATAAGTGAATTCTGCCCCTTCTCACCAGTACTGAGGGCACTACACATGCACTGCACAGATGACCTGGAGAATGGCATTGTGGGCAGCATAGAATTTCCCTTGTCAAAGGCAACTAATACCCGCCCCTAAATACAGGTTAGAGCAACATACACATCCCATTACCCATACACTTTTGTGTTTAATAGCTTCTGCTACAGGAGTTGGCTTGATTCTAAGTTTTTTTTAATTTACAAGGAAGTTTTAAGAAATATTTTGTCATTTACCAATCTCAGCAGCCACTTTTTCCCTAATTGGTTTTGAGACTCACTGATTCAGGGTTGAACTGGTTAGAAAAAATAAGATGAAGGAAGAGAACAAGAATTTTATTTGAATTCATTTCATTTGGGTTTCTCAGATTCCTTTAAGCTAGTAATATAATTAGTGTGTATAATTTAAAACCACTGGTCATGTGCTAGATACCAGTGGTCACGATGGGAAAGAAAATAATAGGATAAGTGAAAAGAAACAGATCATGAACTACAAGGATGCATTCAGGGGACCTAACTTCCCTTGTTTCCATGGGAGTGGCAGAAAACAATAATCTAAGTAAGGCCTAACGGTATCCATCCAGCGTACTTCCTCTTGGGAAGCTTTCCTTGGGAAGGGCCAAATTTTAATACAGGTGTGCTAATTCCCTAGTCTAAAGTCCTTCTACTCCTCTACTGGCTAGACAGACATGGAAGAACAGGATCATGCTAATAAAAATTGAATTGGAAGTTATTTCTTAATGAAGCATTAAAAACAAACAATCAGAGTTTAGTTTTACTGAGACCTTCTAAACATCACAACATGTTACAAACTTGTGAATTATCACATTAGAATGAATAATTTAGTTCCTCTATCCTAAGTGCTCCAGAAAGCAGAATGAAGACACAGAGTACTTACGGACCCTGCTTCTGCGATATGTGCACTATTTATAAAATATGAGTAATGTACATGAAATATTATAGAGATAATTATGACAATAAATAATTCAATGCTAAATTAAGAGTGATGTAGAAAATAAATACTAGAGGATTCTCTACCTCACTGTATCTCTTTTTTATGCCCTGCTAATGTTCCAAGGAAATAACATTTAAATACTTTTTTAAAATTTGAAATATGTTGTTGGACAATTAAATTGTTTGAATTGAGGTACCAAAGAATTCCTTGTGTTTTGCTTTACCTGATTTATCTGAGAAACAGTTAAAATGGTAATCATCTGTGAATACAACCTATTCAGAAAATAAATAATATCCAAGGGGTGCCTGGGTGGCTCAGTGGGTTGGGCCTCTGCCTTTGGCTCGGGTCATGATCTCAGGGTCCTGGGATTGAGCCCCGCATCGGGCTCCCTGCTCGGTGGGGAGCCTGCTTCCTCCTCTCTCTCTGCCTGCCTCTCTGCCTACTTGTGATCTCTCTCTCTCTCTCTGTCGAATAAATAAATAAAATCTTTTAAAAAAAGTAATATTCAATAAACTAGGAGACCATGTGAACTTCCCTACCCACATTTTCATATAAATTTTATATTAGAGAGTAAATGGACTTAGTGGTGAAAGAAGTGGACACCTTGGAAAAATACAGATAAATGGAAACTTGAGACCCATAAGCAGAAACACAGAAAAAGGTATTTTTAAAGTATTTTTTAAAAGTATTTTGAAGACATTATGTTTTATCAAATTTCTACTACTAGCAGAAAGAAAAGTTAATCAATGCCACTTACGTAGTTTTGCACGTGGCTCCAACCCTGCCTTATGAAGTACTTAAAGTATTCAGTGTTTTATATGCATTCAATTGCCTAATCCCTATAAGGGACACATGAAGAATTACTATTCTCACTTTAGAGATGAAACTGAGACTCAGAGGTTGTATAAATTAGAGGTTGTATAACTAAAGGTGACCAGCTAGTACTGGAGCCGGATTCCAACCCAGGCCATGAGGCTCTAAAGACTTTGCTCTGAACCTACTTACACTGTTTCTCTGAAGCAAGCAGATTATAGTCAACAAATGAGCAAAAAATATTCAAAAACAAAACAGAAAAGATGTTACAATGAATTACTAAACACTTCATTTGCAAGAACTTAATCAAATCTTTCTGAACTCAGAATCTAAGAAAATAAAAATTTAAATATCCTTACTATTTGTCTTTGCATCAGAATGACAGTGGAAGAAACAAAAACCATAAAACCTCAGTTCAGAGACTATTTTACTCTCTTCATTTAAAATTTTGACGACTCTCCATTGCATATACTATGAATTCCAAACTCCTATGCATAGCAAATAAGGTGCTCTAGACTGAACATTAGGGCCTCGCGTATCTGTACCTCCTACCAGTCTGCCCGATATATTCTATTCCCTAGACATTGGTGGACTTTCATACTTTCCCTTTTTCCTTTCCCTCTACTGCCTAATTGCTACTCATCTTTCAAAATTCATGTCCAACCCATCAACAAATCCTGTTGGTTGCATCTCCCCATCTCCACTGCCACTACTCGAATTTCAAACTGTCATGTCCCCCTCCTGGGTTCTTTTGTCTCCATTTACCACATGACAGCTGGAGTGACCCTTTCAAGCCATAAAGCAGAATATGTCACTCTACTTCTTGAAAACTTTCAATGGTTTTTCAGTGTTGTATCATGGCTTGCAAGGGTTCACAAGCTTGGGCCCTTGCCGCCTTCTCCACTACTCTTCTACTTTCTCACTGAATAATCTTTTCTTTCTTTTTTTTTATTTTTTTATTATTTGCCCCAGGGGTACAGGTCTGTGAATCATCAGGCTTACACCTGTCACAGCATTCACCATAGCACAAACCCTCCCCAAGGTTCATAACCCATCCACCCTATCCCTACCTTCCCACCCCCCAGTAACCCTCAGGTTGTTTTGTGAGATTAAGAGTCTCTTACGGTTTGTCTCCTTCCGTATCCCATCTTGTTGAATAATCTTTTCATTCTTTCCAGGGCACAAGCCCTTGCACTTGCCTTTCCCTCTGTCTAGAATGCTGTTCCCAGTTCTTTGCAGGGCTGGCTCTTTCTCTCCCTCATGTCTCCACTCCAATGCCCTAGGTTCTTGAAGCATGACCACCTGATCAATCATGCTCTATTCTTTATTCCTCACATCATCCTGTTTATTTCCTTCAAAGCATCCAATCTGTAATTATCCTGTTTATTTATTTTCTTATTTTCTTTCTAGATTAGTTTTTGTTGCCGCTGTAACAACTTACCACAAACTTAAGAGGCTTAAAATAACATGTACTTGTGATTTTATAGTTCTTAAGGTCAGAAGCCCAAGACAGGTCTCACTGGGCTAAAATCAAGGTGTTGGTAGAGCAGCGTTCTTCCTGGCAGCCCCAGGGGAGCCTGTTTTCTTGCCTCTTCCAGCTTCTAGAGGCTGAATGCATTCCTTGGCATGCAGACCCCTTCTATCTTCAGAGCCAGCAGGGGCCAGTTGAGACTCTCTTACATCACATTAGTCTGACATTGACCCTTCTTCTGTCTCCTGCTTGCACTTTTAAGGACCCTTCCACAGGGCTTAAACAGATAACACAAAATAATCTCCCCATTTTAAGGTTAGCTGATCAGCAACCTTGGTTTCTTCTGCTGCTTTAATTCTCCTTTGCCAGGTAATATAACATATTCACAGGTTCTGGGGATTAGGACATGGCACATCTTTGGGAGGCCATTTTTCTACCTACCATACTTCCCCACTAAAATTTAAGTTCCATGGGGGCAAGGATACTGTCTTGGTCACTCCAGTAGTCTAAGTTCCAAACATCAAAGGCACTTAAGGTATTTGTTGAGTTAATGAACAAGTTAAGACACTACTGTTTTGGGGATGCTTTTCTTGACTTTTTCTGACTCTTGTCCTAAACTTTGTGCTCCAGTATAATTTTTACATCTCCCACCAATAGTGCCCACATCCCATCATGTTTTCATTATGTTCACGTGCTTATCATTAAGTCCTTGGTCAAGTGTGAAGTGTTATGATAATATGTCAATAAAGGAATAAGTGGTGTGAAAGATGTGTTGAATCAATAAATTTTAGAGTAAAAGGGACAGTAAAATGTTCCAAAAGGTTTATATTAATGATTTTGTAATTGTTTCTATGATTCCTAATAAAGTGTGTGGAATATCCTAATAATGTGTCGGTAAAGGATTACCTTGCTGTAAAATGTATATTAATTTAATGAATTTTGAACCTGTTAAGGATCTGAAGGTAGACCTCAGTTCCATATTTTACAATGAGAAAACTGAAACCCAATGAAGCTAACTAATTTGTCTAATGACACAAAAAAATTGAGAGCCTGGCACAAAACCCAGTGGGCTTTCTATAAAAATCTCCGTTCTGAAATTGCCATGAAGATGAATTTAATCCATTTAAAAGCACACACATAAACACAGTGCCTAGCACAGAACAAGTGCTCTACAAGTAAGGGGCATGGTAGATGCTTTTACTGGTATGACCATTACCATAAACACTATATAGTTCCCATTTCTCAACAATATAAATAACTTCTACAAAGTAGGTACTCAATAAAATACTCGAATAAATGATTGAAAAGTAAAATACAGACATAATTAAACAATTTTAAATAATTAAATTAAGCAATATTTTTTAAAGATTTTATTTCTTTATTTGACACAGAGAGAGAGAGAGAGATCACAAGTAGGCAGAGAGGCAGAGAGAGAGGAGGAAGCAGGCTCCCTGCTGAGCAGAGAGCCCGATGCGGGCCTCGATCCCAGGACCCTGAGATCATGACCTGAGCCAAAAGCAGAGGCTTTAACCTGCTGAGCCACCCAGGCGCCCAAATTAAGCAATTTTTATAGGACAAAGCAGGTAAAAGAAAAAAGAGCATGCACATCACATATGCATATTCATTAATATCATGAAGACTTCCCCAACTTATTCTAGCTAACAGCAATTTCTCTCTTCCCTTTATGTTTGTAACAACAAGGTCAAAATTGTTTTTATATTAGTATTCAGGTATTACATTATTTGCCTTTTTCACTCTTGACATTTGCATTGATGCTAAGGCAATGGTGGGTAGAACTGTTGGTGCTTTAGCATGACTGAAGACCATGGCAACAAACCATACACATCTTGCATCCTTCACTGAAGCTCATTCCCAGTAAAAAACATAAAAAAATAAATTGCCAATTTCATTTAAGGATGTTCCCGGGTTAAGTAGTAGAAGCTATTCTATTAAATAATGACCTCTTAGTACAGTATATGTCTTTAATATTCTGTGTGAGAAAATGGGATGTATGCATAAACCTCTTCTGTTGGGTATCAAAGCATGCAGTTGTTTTGAAATGTCAGGAACTAGCTGTTTTTCTCACGGTACACAACTTTCACTTGAAAGAACGACGACTATGGTTTTTCAGTCTTGAATATTTGGAAGACATTTTCTAAAAAATAAGCCAAGTAATAAGCCTGTAATTTCAAGGAAAACAAAAGACCAAATGTATTGCCAATAATAAAATTTGAGTTTTCAGGTATAAATTAGAATTCTGGAAAAACTTGCAACTTGCCACTGTGAGTTTCACACCTTCTCAATTTTCAAGATCCATCTAAAAAAATTGATGCTAGTATTGGTGGTTTTTTTATAGGATAAAATGCAGTGGGTCAACACTTGAAAGATCGATACAACGAAGTGAACCTATATACTTCAAATGACTAATGCAGGAAATACAAATTCATTAGTGGATAAAGAAGATCCATTTAAAGTTCAGGCTGGACTGATGGATTTTAGTGTAACAGACTATGAAATTCAAGATACGGTTTCATATTCTGCGTTGCAACTAGACTTTAAGACATGCTACTGGGATTCTCAGGTGGCTCAGTTGGTTAAGCAGCTGCCTTCAGCTCAGGTCATGATCCCAGGGTCCTGGGATTGAGTCCCCAATCGGGCTCCTTACTTGGCAGGGAGCCTGCTTCTCTCTCTGCCTCTGCCTGCCATTCTGCCTGCCTGTACTCTCTCTCTCTCTGACAAATAAATAAATAAATAAAATCTTAAAAAAAAAAAAAGACATGCTACTTGGTCTGTTTTGGTGCAGTCATCAAATAATACCCACAATTATCTGAAAAGGCTAATTTCACATACCTATCTATGTGAGGCTAAGTTTTAATATATTTCAACCATAGCAAATTATACAAGATTGAATGCAGAAGCAAATTTGAGAACCCAGCTGCCTTTATTATTAAGGATCAATTAATAAATATTTTTAATTTTTTTCACTTTTAATTGTGACTATAGTAAATACTGATAAATATAACCCACATAATCAAAAGCACTTTGGGGTCTTCAGGATTTTTAAAGAGTGTAAAGGGATCCTGAGATAAAAAAGTTTTCAGAATCATGCTGTTTAATAAGGTAGCCACTAGTCACACAGGTCTATTCACATTGAAATTGATTAAAATTATAAATAAGATATGAAGTTTGGGTCTTCATTTATACTAGACACACTTCGAGCACTCAATTACCACATGTGGCTAGTGGCTATGAGATATAATAGATACAGAACACTTCTATTACCACAGAAAGTTCTACTGGACAGCGCTGGTCTATATTTGGGGGCAATTAATTAGCATCTTACTAAATATCATTGGTATAATCCTACAATATTTTATCCTACCTGTTTTAACTCCTTAAAAAGAATTTATGTGCCTTTTGAGGGCTGAGACTAGAACACTGATATCTGTATCTACATATGATAATTATATTGTTATTGTATATATATGATGTTAATAGCCCATAAGATGTTTTATATACATTTTACTAGGAATAAATGTGCTGAATAATATACTTGCTGAACTATTTATTAACTCAATACTTATTCAGAGTTTTATATAAGACAGGTACCATGTAATTATGATTATTATCTTTCATATTTCACTATATACCTAGACAAATTTATAAACTCTGGGTCTCCACTTTTTCTGTTCTCATATGATTATAATAAACTATTCTATCAACAATTTAATGTTTATATTGCTTCAGTTCACATTTTCATAAATGAGGATTAAAGATAATCTTTCCTCTTATTATCTATTGGTTATATTAAATAAGACATAGTTCATAATTATGGATTACTAATTATGACTTGCAAGTTTTCTAAAGACTTCCATACATGTGGCAGAAAGCAATGTTTTAAAAGTTATACTAAATCTGTAAACAATAACTAAATTTGTTTTGAATAAGTTAGTACCACTTAGGGTTTACAGTTTGATTTTCTTTCCTTCATAGCTTTGTAGGATTTTACCTTTTTGAAATTTTAGCACCTATTATTTTAATTTGACAATCTTTATTCCTACTAAAAGCAGTGAATGGAACTTGTAAAAGCTTGTTACAATTAACATTTAGATAAATTAAATTTTGTTTAAATACATTTTGGAGATTTTTTACATCTCAGAACTGAAAAGGACTTCGGGATACCGAAAAGCTAGGGCTGGCCTATAGTGTTCTAGTTGCCCTCTATTACTCCTTGTATAGTAGTTAGAGATTTATAGTGTAATGAATGCTGCTTGTTTCCAGTGTAGTTTGAGGCAATGCTCCTGGCAAGCAAGACCACATTTATAGGAAGGAGAATAACAGGAGAGATATGTGGGCTCCTGGCCAGGCACTTTTCTGGTCAACAACCAAGACATGTACCTGGAACTAGGTGAGAGATTAGCGGCTTGTATATACACACAAGCCCACTGCTAATTTAGGACTATGCATCACTCTCTCCATATACTCCTACAGATTCTTTTGGAGAAAGAATATAATATTTCTTAAGTCTGCTTTTTAGATGAGAGAAGCAAAAACATGATCAACAAAACTAATATACTATTTGTGCAACGTGGAGTAGGCACTAATAAGCCTTACACAATTAGGCCTACTCTACACAGAAGAATGCGTAGCATAAATTGAATCATAGGAATTTATTTCTTCAGTAAAAGCAATTAAAATAGTTGCTATTTAAATAAAGTAATTTTTATAAACTGGAAACTTTATATTATGCTAAATTTTAAAGTCTCTGTTCTCAATTTTGCCTTGCTGTAGAAGTTCCTTCTAAACACTGTTTCTATAGCTAGAAAGTCTTATGATCTAAATAAGAGCTAATATATTTTCATAAACTGCTCTGCTTTCCATACAGGTTGGGTGTGTGCCTATGCAGCAATTTATTTTCCAAGTAATAATCTATAGTCAAGGGTAAAATTTTTAGGCTATATTTTCAGTGGTAGAAATTTTTTAAAAAGTAAAATCAGATTTTATGGTTCAGTTTGGTTAAATTTTAACACTGAAATATTAGCAAATGTAGATAAAAGTCATATGACTAAGTAGTTATTAAACTGAAAAAAGAATTTTTAGTAAGTTCCATTCATATCTATTAACAGTAGCAAGATACTATATTAAAAGGTAGTATTTATTTAGCTTGAATAAGGAGGAAGTTTATTAATTAAAGATGTAAACGTATAATATGACCATGTAACAGAAGTTTTGCAGTCAGGCTGATCTGAGTTCAAACTATGGGTCAAACACTCAATGGTTGGTTGTTTTGGGGCAAGTTTCTTTCCTTGACTTCCTTACCTATAACACGATAATAAAAACCACTTATGAGATTGTTTAAAGGACCAAATCAGGTAATTTATGTAAACTGCTTATCAGAGTAAATTTCACAGTAAGAGATTAATAAATGCCCTACACCACACACACACACACACACACACACACACACACACACACACACACACACACACAGCTTCCCCAGGACACAACTATATTTATAAGCATTTCACCTTGATTCATTCTAGTAATCTGTACCTGGTATAATAAGAAATTTTAAACAGTGTATTATTTCAAATATCATTCAGAAATATAAATAAGAAAATTAAAAGACTTAGACTTTAAAATCATATGCACCACTGCATACTAAGAACACAAAAACAGGATCTCAGAATCCTATGAGACTCCTCCCCTCAGTAAAAATTCAGTCTATGGTATTCCTGACAGTCATTGACTTTTGAAGGAACCAGTTCAAGCTCTTTATAACTCAGATGGGAGATGAGGAGAGAAAGAATTAGAGAAAGAAACCGAGAAAGAGAGATTAAGAAAGAAAGAGCCTGAGATTAAGTCTTGATTATACAGTTTGAACCACTGGATCATTCCATAAAACCCATTCCTTGTTCTCTTCCTTCTTTCAGGCTATGCCTCACTGATTGAGTTGGGTTTCTAAAGCTTACAACAAGAACAGTTTTTATTAATACACTAATTATGGGTGAGAATTTCCACCATACCCATTAGAATTATTTAGTAAGTGATGGATTTAGTATTCATAGTCATATTGATTCCAGAGCTTGTGCCCTTAATCACAATGCTGTAGTAAATGGCAGCAGTATCACATATATCCTCTTGAGATGTAACAACAGAATTCTTTGTTGAATTAAGACAAGGTTGCACACATCTATATGCATCTATCTTTTAACCATACATTTGACACTTTATAAAGAGAATGGGATAGCATTAGAGACTATAATGATGTAAATAGTATTTTCCTATTGTTAATGATAAGAAGATAGAAGATAGATAAGAAGATAATTAAGAAATTCTTTCTCTTCCCAGAAGGATCTCTTCTATTTTTATGGGAAGATGTGTACAATCTAAAACCTATTTCCTCAATTATACAGAAAGACTACAGCCTTATATTTGTACTTTAGATATGTCTTCCATCCACATCAACTGGAAATGCTATGCAAAGCATGACTATGGAAACATAACTAAGGATCTAGCTTATTATATAATCTTGCCTTTTTGAGCAAAGGGACTCACCTACAGGAGGTGTTTGATTAAGTAGAAGGTAAATAAACACTCCAACTAGAGATTTCTGTTGTAGAAGGTGCTATATAATCTGGCACTAGAATTTCCAGGCATCCATCCAATTACTCACAAACAGGATATGGGTGGGATTAGCTTGTGCACTTGAACGGCCAGAACACAGGACGTCCCCAGTTGTAAAACCTAAACAACATGAGGGTTCTCTGCACTACTACAGATCTATAAAGTTAGACTGACTCTATAATCAGAGTATCACAGTATTCTATACTGGAGTGAAGTTACTGACATGAAATTGTCTTTTAAGAAAAGCATTTCAGAAGACCAAATGAGCTTGAAGTCAATGAATATCCATAGGGAACTCCCCAAACTATCCTATTTTTCCCAAATATCTCTTAACTCAGAACAGCTGGCAACCTGAGTCACACTGGGTGGGGGAGGGGTGGAGAGTCATGTTTTCTCTTGGTCACTTTTGTATTCACCGTGAGTCTTCAAGTTGACAAGGAGTAAAACAACATCTTCAAACTTTACAACTCTATTGCATTTTACAAATTGCAAAGCACTTTTTTTTTTTAAAGATTTTTATTTATTTATTTCACAGAGGGAGAGATCACAAGGAGGCAGAGAGGCAGGCAGAGAGAGAGAGGGGGAAGCAGGCTCCCCGCTGAGCAGGGAGCCTGATGCTGGCCTCCATCACAGGACCCTGAGATCATGACCTGAGCCGAAAGCAGAGGCTTTAACCCACTGAGCCACTCAGGCGCCCCAAATTGCAAAGCACTTTAACCAGAACACCCTCAGAACAATACTGTAAGACTGACTGGTAGAGTTGGTATTATCACTTTTTTTTTTATTCTTTGCCCCAGGGGTACAGGTCTGTGAATCATCCCGCTTACATCTTTCACAGCATTTACCAAAGCACAAACTCTCCCCAATGTCCATAACCCATCCACCCTATCCCTACCCTCCCACCCCCCAGTAACCCTCAGTTTGTTTTGTGAGATTAGGAGTCTCTTATGGAAAAGGCATATGAAGCTTGAAGAAATTAGGCAGACCATTCAAATTCACACAGAAAGTAATTAGGAAAGTAAGAATTAAAAACGTCTCTGGTGTTCTCTTCGAAGTCATGGTACTCCAGGAATAAATATAAGTCTCTTGCTGGGTGTTTTGAATACATCATCACATTAAATTTTCACAAAACCTTTGGGCTGTTTATATGTATGCACATACAATTCTGTTTGACACCTTTGACCAGTTTTTCCACTCTTTGGTAAACATTTGTATTCCAGTTTCTCAATAGATGGGAAGATGTTCAGTTTTAGAAAAATATGCCCTTAAGTTGCATAAAAATTCAAAACGCTTCACAATAATTTTTCAGACTTGGAAAGAAATAAAGTAAGGGAAAAATAAAATGAAAAAGTAAGTTTCAAACCAGATAGTTTAAAAACTTTAAAAATGGGGACAATTCAAACTTTGTGGGAGACTCCAATGCTATAGATCACAGTTGAGGACAGTGGGTTGAGGAAAGAGCTTAGGAAGTTTGTCTTGAGATGGGGTTTATTTTGCATTTTTTTTAGGTTAAAGATTTCTCAGACTTGTAGTGAAATACATACAGAATAATTTTTATTATTTCCCTAACCTTTGTTTTCTGTGAAGCCTGACTTTTTCTGCTTCAGTTTCACCAACCTCACTCTTTTTGAAACCTAACCTCCTGGCTGGTAAGGGATAACTGAGTGATAATGCTAAAAGGGATTTTAGTAATAAATCTTTAGTGTATTTTAGAATGCGCCTGACTAAGTGCTCTAAATCTATGATAACAGTGAAAAATCATTAGGTTAATTATTTGTTTACTAAAATTTTTAAAATATGTTCCTACATTTCCTTTTATTCTTAAATAAAAAATATTATCTAATCCAAATTCAATTAATTTAATGTTTTCCTGGTCTTGATATTTAAAATTAATAATGGTTTGCTGAAATACTAAGTATATAACTCTTTTTTTCCTTTGGATATACTGTGCTATCCCAAATATCTTCAGAAGCACTAACATCTCCCCCAAAGTAACAACTGCTGAGTATCAACCTACTAAACATTTTCAAATCTTCAGTAAGAAAGAGTTTTTTCCCATTAAAAAAAAAAATTGCATTTGTCTTATAGGAAAGCTTCAGATAGTAGGCCAATGTTCGGCTAAGGGACCAATCTTCTATTATCAGATGTTTGATTAATAACCCATACTCAGGTTATAATTATTAAGCATAAAATGTTGATTCATTAAGTTGAAGAAAATATGAAACATAAAGTAAATCAATAGAATACTATGATTTGGTAAACCACTTTAAAGAGAAAAACCTATGGAATATATTACGCCAATAATCCACATGTCAAAAGAGAAATTCCCACCTTAGAAAAATAAACTACATCTGAGCAGCATAAATGTTCTAACACTAGTTTAGCAAACCAGGAGCTGTCAAGTTCCAATAACCTATTATTCACACCTCTTTAATCACTGCCACAGAGTCGATTATAAATAGCCTCATACATTTTTAAATAAGGTCATTCCTAAATGAAACAAAGAAGGTAGTAAATATTCTTGTACATAAGGAATTCAAATCCTAACGCACAACAGAGCTGTGTATTTCTCAAATGTTCAATATAAAGAGAGCTAACACAATCTTTTATTAACTATGGCAAGTACGTACTCTATGTGGATTCAGTGGAATAACTAAATAGTAGCACTATTTAAACACAGCAGCCTAAAAAGAAACCCTGCCCAATAAATTTCATTCATTCATTATGAGGCATTACTCATGGTATAATAAAAACAAAATACAATAATCAATTTGTTGATTTACCTGAAACAATGCCATGCAAAATCATGATGAAAAGACCATTCTATAAGGAAAAATGTACAGTATCACTGATGATGCCACTGGCTATTAATTAACCCATTTAACTGATGATCTGAATGTATTTCTTCAACATAAATTTATGTAAACATGTTAGAAAAGATGCAAAATGTTTTACCAGAGTGGCAGAATATCTTTCTGAAAAAAATTAAATTAAAATTGAGAATAAGGGGATAAAGTACCACTTAGAAGGCAAAGATCTAAAATAATAAGCTAAAACAAACAAAGTAAAACAGGGACATTAAACAGACAATAACAACAAAAAACAAATGAAACAATTTGGTTTTGTGCAATGAGTCCTTTATAAATAATTGATCATTATAGAATCTCTAAGAAAAATCTAAATTATCCACGTGATTCCAGAGTGGTTTTCTACCACTATGGCACTTTCAAAGATTACCTGTTGAACTGTTTCCTCATTTAAGAACTAATAGCATCAAAAAACTGGGCCTGAAGAACATTTGGTAATAAGTAACTACTATCAGATTTTAATTGACTATTTTAATATTTCCTATTAAGTTTTCTGACTAAAAATCCTACATAACCAACTTTCCCCCATTTTTCCAATTCTTCCTACCAGTGTGCCTGTTTAGAGGTAACAAAAGACAAAACATTACATTTGGGAAAGAGATAAATGATAAGTCTGTGACTCCTTAGTTTCTTAAAATCTTATGCATTCACATTATATGGTAACACAACCTTGTGGGAATATGCCTACTGCATAAAACTGTTATCAGAATAATTTGAAAACAGAAAAAAAGTTGGAAAATCATTCTTAATATTAATATTTTCTACAATCTTTTAAAAAAAATCACACACATGTCCCAATTTTTACTGAATCATTTAATACCTTCACCTGGCTTTAGAGCTGTTAGCTTAAAAACATGTCTTCTTGCACAATATAAAGTTAGTAACCTTGGGGGCTCTGTTTTCCATCCACAAAAGATTCTTTTTTAAACAAGAACTTTTAGTTACTTACAGTCAGTTAGATATCTTCTGACTAGGTAAGTACCAACAGAAAATGATGACTAGAGAAAACCATGAAACTAATTTCAGCCCATATTCCAGAAGAGCTACATAAAGGTTTCTGAAATCAATGAGGCATTGTCAGCAATACCACACTCTCTTCATTCTATACTCCTATGCAACAGTCATCAATATTTTATATAATTCTCATATTAAAAAGACATTTCTAACGTGGAAGTTATGTTCTTCCAAGGCCATATTTCTAGTGATGCTACCGTATCATCTTTAATGCTTTTTCAACAAATATATAAGGATCTTCAGTAGAGATGACAATCTGAAGACTATCTCTGATTAAGCTCTCTGTTAAGTATGACTATAAAATTAGTCTACTTAGTAGTCCAAATCTTATATAATCTTAAAATTATTCAGCATCTACAGCCTTAAAAATATAATGTACATTTCAAAGTGGGATTTCTGAAGGTCTTCCTTGGTCCATACCCCAAACCTAAGGATGCTGGAATGATAGCTCCTATTTTTCTATTTCATAGGCTTGGAAATTCACTCAGATGTGAAGAATTATAACGAAGATCCTTGGCTATTTGTTATACCCTTGCCAAGCACTTTCTTTTCCTATACTTCCTGGAATAACTTACAGGACTTCAAGACAAGAAGACTTTGTCCCAGCCATAATATCTTTTCGGAAGTCTGGTCTTATGACTTTAAAACATGCTGATTGGTGGTGGCAGGGGATGCGGGAAGGCAAAGAACTCCAGGCCAGACCAAACTAGCTACAGAACAGATGGCCAGTACTTCATATATATATCCACAGAGCAAAGTAAGAAGAGGTTTATCAGGGTCGGTGTCTGTAGCTGAGGGAATCAGATCTGGTCACTTGAAGTCAAGTGGATGAAAATATTATGATTTGGATGAGTGCAATGACTGATTCATTTCTTTATTTAAAACACTTATGGAGGATTGGTTAAGTGTCCAACTCTTGATTTCCGTTCAGGTCACAGTCTCAGGGTTGTGGGATCCAGCCCTGCATCAGGCTGCACGCTTAGCAGGGAGTCTGCTTGAGATTCTTTCTCCCTCTGCCCCTTCCCCTGCATGCTCTAAATCAATCAATCAATCAATCAATCACAAAAATAAAAAAGAAAATGAATATGTCAATTCCTACCAGCAAGGATCTGACTAGTAGGGTGGACAGACATGTAAATAAATAAGTTTTAATACAGTATGATAGGTGTAATTGATATAAATCTGGAAGAGAACAGAGAAAAGGATTAACTTGCTCAAGGATGGGCACTGGGGGGCAGGTTTCTAAAAATGAAAGTGCTTTAGGAAAGAGATAATGTCTAAACTTTTTTTGAAAGATTTATTTATTTGAGAGAGAGACAGAGAGAGAGAAAGTGCAGGGAGGGGAGGGACAGAGGGAGAAGGAGAATGAGAATCTCAAGCAGACTCCCTGCTGAGCATGGAGCCCCATGTGGGGCTCAATGTCATGACCTTGAGTTCATGATCTAGGCTGAAGAATCAGTCAGTCAACCGACTGAGCCATTCATGCACCCCTCTAACCTGCTTTTTAACAATAAACCAATCATATAAGAAAAGAGATGAAGGTCATTTCAGAAAGAGGAAAGGCACTGCTTCTTCCAAGTAAATTCCACCAAGCTATTCCTAAATTAAGAAGACTGCAGAAGACTGAAGGCCTTAAGGTGAATGCAAGATACTCAATTTTGCTAGAGGACAGAGGTGAAATTCTGGTGCAAATGCTACACTTAAATTGGAAGAATGTATTTGTTTTTATTTTTTTATTAATTTTTTTTCAAGGTGCCTAGCTGGCTCAGTCGGTAGAACATGCAACTCTTGATCTTGCAGTCATGAGTTCAAGCCCCACATTGAACTCATATCTAAAAAATTGTTTTTCAATCCCACCTCCCCACCCACCTCCCCTTTGGCTATTATCAGTGTGTTCCCTGGTTTTTTGTTTTTTTCTTTGTTCATTTGTTTCTCAAATTCCACATATGAGTAAAATCATATAATATTTGTCTTTCTCTGACCGACTTATTGCATTTGGAATTATACCCTCTAACTCTATCCATGTTGTTGGAAACATCAAGATTTCACTTTTTTATGGCTGAATAATATTCCTCTGTGTGTGTGTGTGTGTGTGTGTGTGTGTGTGTGTGTGTGTATCACATCTTCTTTATACATTCATCTATCAATGGACACTTGGGTTGCTACGATATCCTGACTGTTGTAAATAATGTTACAATAAACATAGGGGTGCATATATCTTTTCAAATTAGTGTTTTTGTTTTCTTTTGGTAAATACCCAGTAGTGGAATTACTGGATCATAAGGTAATTTTATTTTTAATTCTTGAGGAATTTCTATACACAGTGGCTAAACCAATCCGCATTTCTACTAAGTGTGCATGAGGGTTCCTTTTCTCTAGATCCTCAACACTTGCTATTTCTTGTGTTTTTAATTTTAGCCATTCTGACAGGTGTAAAGTGATATCTCATTGTGGTTTGAATTTGCATTTCCCTGATGACTAGTGATGTTGAGCAGCTTTTCATGTGTCTGTTGGCCATCTCTATGTCTTCTTTGGAAAAATGTCTATTCAGGTCCTTTCCCCATTTTTAGTTGGATTATTTGGCTTTCTTAGTGTTAAGTTGTAGAAGTTCTTTATATATGATGCCTGGGTGGCTCAGTCAGTTAAACAGCTGCCTTTGGCTCAGGTCATGATCCTAGGGTCCTGGGATCAAATCTGAAATCAGGCTCCCTGTTCCTCCCTCTGCCTGCTGCTCCCCCTGCTTCTACTCTCTCTCTCTCTGTGTCAAATAAATAAATAAAATCTTAAAGTTCTTTATATATTTTGAATATTAGTTCCTCATTAAAATATATCATTTACAAATATATTCATCTGCTAGGATGCCTTTTTGTTTTGCTGATTTTTTCTATGCAAAAACTCTTTATTTTGGTGTAGTCCTAATAGTTCAATTTTGCTATTGTTTCCCTTGCCAGAGTAGACATGTCTAGAAAAATGATTCTATGGTTGATGTCAAAGAATCTAGTTGTTTTTAGCAATACACTTTGAAATCATTGGTGGGTGAATTAACACACTGCAGCCCAATTCATTCGTATCTGCACCTTTTTAATAAAAGCCGTGATCACACCCATATTTTTCTAAGGTACCCTGGCATAACAAGACAATACTTCCCCCATACTATTGCAGCTACATCTTATAGAATCAGCTGACACAACTTACTATTCCCCAATCTGGTGAAGTTTTCCCAACCATCTTCAGGGTTTTCTTCACCATCCATGAACAACTTACCTACCATGAATATCTGGGAGCTGAACCAATAATGATCCCCTAAGCTAGGAATCTTCCCCTTTCTCCCCAGATGGATCCAAGAATGGCAGAATAATAGATTACTTTTGTTTTATTCATTATCTGATCAGTCTGTGTTCTTCAGCAAGTGCCTGGAGGAAAAAAAATCTGCTCTTATATTTATTTCTAGTAGGAAATTGGTCCTCGGCCAGTGGAAAACAACAGATATAGGGTCAAGAAACAGGTTGGATGGTTAATGGGATGTTCTGGGGAACCTTAACATTTATGAAATGGAGAGAGTGGAAAAGAAACCACCAAAGACACAGAGAGACTAAGAAGAGCATGCCTTGTTGGAAGCCAAGAGGTGTAGGAGATTTTAAAAAAGAGGCAAATAAGACAGGCAGAATAATCGCCTCCTGAGTATGGATGGGAGATGTGAATATGATGGGATACTACTCCCATTATAATGTTAGGTTATATGACAAATGTGAAGGGACTTTGCAGCTATATTGCCAGTCTCTAATCAGTTGACTTTGTGTTTATCAAACAGATTATCCTGCATGGCCTTGACTTAATCAGGCAAAAGTTTTAAAAGAGGCTTAAGGCCTCCCTGAGCTCAGATACTCCAAATAGCAGAGACTCACTCTTCTGCTGTTCTTAAAGAAGCAAAGAGCCATGTTGTGAACTGCCTAGGGTGAGGGGCAGCCTTCCTATAAGCATAAGGAAATGAATTCTGTCAACAATCTAAATTGAGCTTGAAAGAGGACACTGAGCCACATATGAGAATACAGAATGACTGATGCTTTGCAGTTTTGAGCAGAGGACCCAGTTAAGCTATGCCTGGACCCTTGATCCACAGAAACTGTGAGATAATAAATATGTGTTATTTAAGCCACTAAATTTGTGGTCATTTGTTATGCAGCAATAGAAGGGTAATCCATTAAGCAAGGTCCCAGCTTCTATAAGAGTAAAGGACGATTGGGATTCAATCTTTAGGTTGTCAGGTCTCTGACATATGTGTTAGGATTTATGAGGGGCTGAATTTTCAGCAAAGATAAAGTAGAAACCTAGCAGTATAAATTAGAACCAGGAGGAGGTAAGGAAAAGATACAGTTTAATTGATAAAAAGGTCACATGGTTCATCTAGGACATTCCTGATGCTGAGGCTGGGATAAACCGACAAATTTCATCCCACATCATTTCATAGGGATTAGGTCAATATACTGTTTGCTTTGCTTTGATCTGGTTAACGAGACTAGAAGTCCCTGATGGCAGATATAATGCCTATTTTATTCGCTGATTCCATGTCCTCAGCCCCCAGCCAGTATCCAGCATATTTTAAGAACTCAATATCTGTTGAATGAATGAATTTCACATTGGTCAATGTGAAAAAGTAGATTAAAAATATGAAATTTTATGAGGAAACAGTATAAATTGGCACTACTCTGTGACTTCTTGAAAATATTCAACTTAACTCTGTTAAAGTATGAATAGTTTGAGATGTCACAACAGAGACTGTGACAGAGTCATCATCTAGCTAATCCACAAATATCTACTGATACCCTACTGTGTGCCAGATTCTAGAATAAGACTCCTGCAATAGTTTCTTAGCTGATATCTCTGTATCCATTCTAGCTCTTAGCCAATTTCCACACATCACCTACAGTAATATTTTAAGACAAATCATCTTATCTCATTCCCCTGTTGAAAACCTTTTAGTGGCTTCTCATTATACTGAGGATAAAAGGCAAGTCCTTAACTTGTCTTTCCATAATCTGGCCTCTGCCTCCTTCTCCAGCTTTTATCCCCTGTCACTCACCTTATCACCTCAGAGCATTCATGCATGTTTGTTATACCCGCCTGGAACACTCTGTCTTTGCTTACCTCCTCTACTCATCCCTCAGACTCCAGCTTAAATCTCTAAATATTACTTCTTCAATGATCTCCCAATATAAATTATCCCTTCTACACAGCATTTATTGTATAGCTTGCAATTATATTGTATGATTACTTTTTAATATCCATCTCCTCCATTACACTGAAGATCCATTAGGTCCGGGATTGTGTCTGTTTTGCTCAGAGAAATATCACTAGTAATAAGAATATTTCATACATATTTGTTGAAGAAATAAAAGCAAAGGCCTAGGAGACTACCAACCATAAATTATAAAAAACCTACTGCTACCGTCGTTATTAGAACTATGGAGCCCTACCTGGTAATAATGTCACTCTAGAATAAAATTCCTAACCTTAGTGAAGTACAGAGGCAAGCAACCAAGACAACGATGATCCCTACCACTACACCACCTCACCACAAAAGCAACAAAATAAACATTAAACAGCACTGGAAGTAAAAACAAAATGATTCTCCTTTTAATATTACTCTTTTTTAAATATTGAATTACTGTGTAGAATGTTAAAATTCTTAAGAATTCCAATGCTAGGAAAACAAGTTTTTAAATTGCTGAGGTAAGGATTCCAAATGCTTTTTACAAAGAATATTTTTTAAGGGTAAGAAAGTATAGAGCAACATTTTAAAAAATATGATTACTAAAAAGCATGAAAAGTAAACTAAGAATCTAAATTGGGCTTAGAACAACTGTGACAAACAGGACCCTATAATTTTTTTTCTCACCTAAAACCTTTCAGTGACTTCCCATTGGTCTCATAAGAATCGTGACTCATGAAGCCTTTAAAGCCTTTCACAACCTGTGTCCTGTCTACTTCTACAACTCATCTATGACCATATTCCCTTTACTAACCTGTCCAACCAAATCTATACTCTAGATTTGGCCTATACTTCTAGGCCAGTATAGATTTATCTATACTTTCCCCGTCTCGCCTTGCTCTCTTTTCACCACTAGCGTTTCTTCATGTTCCCACGCCAGGAATATCTTGTTCCTTGCCTCCTTCAGGATGAGTTTCTATTTACCCCACTTAGCCATCCCTTTCTCTTAGAGATGGCTCCAGAATTTCTATGAGAGAGGGTTTAGTGGTGGTACTCTGAAGGGAAAGAAAACTGGAGATTTGTCTAACAGCTATATTTGCATAACAAAACATATTGCTACTGGGATTATAAATTTCATCTGGTACAGTTCGGGGGCCTGAAAACTATGAGGGACTTAAGTTTCTTAATTCCCTCCTTGATACTGATGCTTCTACTGGAAAATTTTGTTTGACACCCTCTGAACTGAAAAGATACTACATACTATGGTCGTTTACTTCTATTAGAGAACTTACACTGTATTAGGGATGTCGTCTACTTGTCTAATCTATTCCACTAGTCTATAAGCAAGCAAAGAGCAGAGACTGTCTTTCCATGGCTATAGTACTAAAGTCCTATGTCCTGGCACATAATAGATTTTCAGTAAGTATCTTCTGACTGAATGAATCAAGTATTTTATGAAAACCCAGGATATACAAAGTACCGTATTAGGTGTTCAGAGTAGGGGAATTGAGATACTTACTGCCTGATTAAAAATACAAAACATATGAAATATTTACAATATCTTCAAATAAATAAAACATCACCAAATATGAAAGACAGTAAAAATTAGACATTTCTACTAACCATTCCTATACATCAAAATTTCTAAGTGAAATGCCTTCTATATCATCAAAGAAGCATTAAATACATTGCAGTATATTTTCTTATAACGTTAATTTGAATAAAGAGTGCTTAGCTTTGTTAATTTATGAAAAACATGTGATAAGCCATTAATTAACTAGAATACTCAACTTCCTGATGATGCTTTCAGGATCCAGAGTAAAAGAATGACCCAAATTAGATGAATAAATCAACCTAAAACTCAAACCTAACAAGGTGCTTTTGGCTGTTGTTACTGTGTTAAATTGTAATGGTGGAGGATTATATCCTTCAAGAGGAATGATGAGGTACTAAGACAAGAAGAGGGATACCATGCTGGGAAGAATAAATGTTGCCACGAAGAAACTGTGTTGAAGAGCAAGAAGTACGATTTGGAAAACTTTAAATTCTAGGTTGAGATTAGTTTTGATTTGGTAACCATTTTGGGACTACTAAAACTCCCAACTAGGACTAGAAAACATAAAGACACTGCTTAAATAAATTTGAGCAGAGCAAGACTGGAGTATGGGTTCCAGCATGGAAGATGCAGTAAACCAGGCGTAAAAAGATGAGGCCAGAATTCAGATAGCAGCTGCAGAATTGGATAATAATGGTTTTGTAAATACTCTAACAGCCCAAATGTTTGCACTGGGACTGATTTCATTAATCAGAGTAATGCCACAAATATAAACTTTTAGGCTGTTATGGTGCAATCAAGAAAATGTTTGTTTCATAGTATCACTATATTTGGAAAATATATGACCAAGTGGTCGAGTTCTTGGATAAGCTATAAAATGTACTCTAGACTCACTCTATGTATTTCTGTATTTCTCTCTGGTGCTCTTGAAATAAGATTTAGGTATACCTGTAGTATCTCCTAGTTGACTAAATCTTTAGTCAAATAAGATTTTTTTAAAATTTACTTCAATATCTTAGAGGAAAAATACTAAAGAGTTCAAAGAGGATTGAAATTCAGTATTTTCAATCTTATTTTCCATTTTAATCAGTCTGGTGCATTACCATCATGTAAATAACTGTAAGCTTATAACAAAGACTAGAAAATACATTTTACCACACCATCATGTGAGAATAAGAAGGAACTTGGAATTTCACTTCTTAAAAAAAATTTTTCCTGAATTTTTATTTTTTTATTTTATTTTATTTTTATACATTTTATTTCTTTATTTGAGAGAGAGAGCAAGAGGGAGAGAGTGAGAACATGAGATGGGAGAAGGTCAGAGGGAGAGGCAGATTCCCCTGGAGCTGGGAGCTCAGTGCGGGACTTGATCCCAGGACTCCGGGATCACGACCTGAGCTGAAGGCAGTGGCTCAACCAACTGAGCCACCCAGGCACCCCTGATTTTTTTATTTTTGACAGTTTTACTGAGATACTTTTTACATATATAATTATATATACTCAAGGTTTTTGACTTGATGCTTTAATACACGTATACAATTGTGAGAAGAGCACCATTATCAAGCTAATTAATACATCATCACCTCTATATAGTTACCATTTTGTGTGTGGTGAGATTTAAGATATATCCTCTTTGCAAATTTCAGGTATATAATAAGGTACTGTTAACTATCATCACCATTCTGTACATTAGATCTCTAGAATTTGTCTTGCATAACTAAAACCTTGTATCCTTTGATCAACATCACTCCATTTCCTCATTCGCCCAGCCCCTGGCAAATCATTCTACTCTCTACTTCAATGAGTTTGACTATTTTAGATTCCCCATAGAAGTGAGATCATGTACTATTTCTCTTTCTGTGTCTTGCTTATTTCAATTACCTTGACATCCTCCAGCTCTATTCATACTGTTGCAAGTGGAAGGATTTCCTTATTTCTTTAATTCCTGAATAATATTCCTTTGTGTTTCTGTGTATATATGTATTTTTTCTTTATCCACTCAACTGTCGAAGGACATTTTGGTTGTTTCCATACTTTGACCACTGTGAATAATGTTGCACCTAACTTGGGAGTGCATGAGATCCCTTCAAGATGATGATTTTATTTCCTTTGGTATATACTCAGAAATGGGTTTGCTAGATCATATAGTGATAATTTTTTAAGCAGTCTCCATACTCTTTTCCATAGTGGCTATACTAACTCATAATCCACCAACAGTATACAAGGGTTTCCTTTCCTCCCATACCTTTGCCAATGCTTGTTATTTCTTATCTTTTTGATAATAGTCATCCTGATAGGTGTAAAGTGGTATCACTTGGTTTTGATTTGCATTTCCCTGATGATTAGAGATGATGGGCACATTTTTGTGTACCTTTTAGCCATCTGAGTTTCCTTTGAGAAATGCCTATTAGGTTCTTTGGACCATTTTAAATTGGGCTATTTGTATTTTGGTATTGAGTTATATGAACTCCTTATATATTTTAGGTATTACCCTCTTACTGGATATGTAGTTTGCAACCATTTTTCCCATTTTGTAGGCTGCCCTTTTACTTTGTTGATTATTTCCCTTTGCTGTAAAGAAGCTCTTTAGTTTGATATAATTCCATTTGTCTACTTTTTGCCTTTGTTGCCTGTACTTTTGGTGTCATTTCCAAAAAAATGCTAAGACCAACATAAAAAAGTGTTTCCCTTATGTTTTCTTCTAGCAGTTGGATATAGCTTAAGGTCTTATATTTAAGTTTTAATCTACTTTGAGTTGATTTTTGTGAGTGGTATAAGATAGGAGTCCAACTTAATTCTTTTACATGTAAATAGCCAGTTTTCCCAACACCCACTTGTTGAAGAGATTACCCTTTCCCTGTTGTGTGTTATGGGAACCCTTGTCAAAGATCAGCTGACTATAACTGCATAGGCTTATTTCTTAATTGATATTGTTTCATTGGTCTACGTGTCTTTTAATGTCAGTACTATTCTGATTACTATAACTTCATAATGTAATTTGAAATCAGGACATGTGATACCTCCTCTAGATGCCTTTTTTTTTTAAAGATTTTATTTATTTGACTGAGAGCGATTACAAGTAGGCAGAAAGGCAGGCAGAGAGAGAGGAGGAAGCAGGCTCCTTGCTGAGCAGGGAGCCCGATGTGGGCCTCGTCCCAGGACCCTGAGATCATGACCTGAGCCAAAGGCAGAGGCTTTAACCTGCTGAGCCACCCAGGTGCCCTCTAGATGCCTTCTTGTTTAAGATTGCTTTGACTATTTGGGGTTATGGTTCCATACACATTTTAAGATTGTTTTTTCTGTTTCTGTAAAGAAAAAGTGTTTTGGGAATTTGGATAGGGATTGCATTAAAAAAATCACTTTGGGGAATGCCTGGGTGGCTCCTGATTTCTGCTCAGGTCATGGTCTCAGGGTCGTCAGATGGAGCCCTGCATTCGGCTCCATACTCAGCAGGAGTCTGATTGAGACTCTGTCTCCCTATGCCACCCTGCCACACATATGTTCATGTGCTCTCTCTCAAGTAAATAATCTTAAAAAAGTAAATTTATAAATCACTTTGGGTAATATGAACATGTTAACAATATTAATTATTCCAATCCATAAATGTGGGATCCATTTATTGGTGTCTTTTAATTTCCGTCATCGGGGCTTTATAATTTTCAGTGTGTAAGTCTTTGCCTCTTTGATTAATTGCTAAGTATTTTATTCTTTGCCTAGCTAATGTGAATGGGACTGTTGTCACAATTTCTTTTTCAGATAATTCCTTGTTGATGTATAGGAACACAACTAACTTTTGTATGTTGATTTTACATCCTTCAACTTTGCTGCATTATTAGTTCTAATGGTTTTCTTGTGTGTGTGTGTGTAATCTTTATGGTTTTCTATGCACATAATCATGTTATCTGCAAAGAAAAATAATTTTACTTCTTCCCTTCTGATTTGTATGCCTTTTATTTCTTTTTCTTGCTTGCTTACGCTGGCTGGGGTTTTTAATACTACATTGCTGTTCGTGGTGAGAGTGGGCATCTCTGCCTTCTTCTGAATCTTCTAAGTAAAAGCTTCCCAATTTTTTTCCCATTGATTATGGTGTTAGCTTTATGTTTTTCATATATGGCCTTTATTGTGTTTAAGAATGTTCCTTCTATACATACTTTGTGGAGATATTTTATAAAAATATTTGAATATTTTTTTCTGCATCTATTGAGATTATCATGTGCTTTTTTTTGGTCTTTCATTCTATTAATGTGGGGTACACTATATTGATTTTCATAAGTTGAGTCATCCTTGCATTCCAGGGATAAATTCCACTTGGCCATGGTGTGTGATCCTTTTAACAAGCTGCTGCTAGTATTTTTTTTTTTTTTTTTTTTAAAGATTTTATTTATTTATTTGACACAGAGAGAGAGATTACAAGTAGGCAGAGAGGCAGGCAGAGAGACAGGGAGAGGAGGAAGCAGGCTCCCTGCTGAGCAGAGAACCCGATGCGGGCCTCGATCCCAGGATGCTGAGATCATGACCTGAGCCGAAAGCAGAGGCTTTAACCCACTGAGCCACCCAGGCGCCCTGCTGCTAGTATTTTATTGAGGATTTTTGCATCTATGTTCATCAGAGATACTGACCTGCAGTTTTCTTTTCTTGCATTGTCTTTGTTTGGCTTTGGAATCAGGGTTAAGCTGGCCTGAAAATGAGTTTAGGAGTATTCGTTTACTTCATTTTTTTGGAAGTGTTAAAGAAGGACTGGTATTAGTGCATCTTTTTGTGTCTGTTAACAGTCCCCCAGTGAAGCCATCTGGTCCTGGTCTTTTATTTGTGGAAGGTTTCTATTACTTACCTAATCTCTTTGTTATAGGTCTGTGCAGACTTTCTGTTACTTTATTCAGTCTTGACAGGTTGCATGCCTCTAGGAATATACTGATTTCTTCTAGGTTATCTAATTATGGGCATATAATTATCTTAATAGGCTCTTTGATCCTTTTTGTTTCTGGGTCATTTGTTGTAATGTCTCCTCTTTGTATCTGAGTTTGAGTCTTCTCTCTTCTTTCCTTGAATTAGTTAAGAGTGTGTCAACTTTATCTTTTCAAAAAAACAATTCTTAGTTTTGTTGATTTTGCTATTATTTTTCTATTATCTATTTCTAATTCTAATATTTATTATTTCATTCCTTCCACTAATTATGGGTGCAATTTGTTCTTTAGTTCCTTGAGTTGTAAGTAATGGTAGGTTGTTTGTGAGCTTTCTTCTTTTAAAATGCTGACATTTATTGCTATAAATTTCCCTCTCAGTGTTGCTTTTGCTTTCTCCCAGGTCTTGTTAAATTATATTTTCATTTTCTTTTTTGTCTCAAGTTACCTTTAAAATTCCCTTTCAACTTCTTCTTTCACTCAACGGTTTCTCAAGAGTATGTTGCTTAGTTTCTACCTGATAGTGAATTTTTCTATTTCCTTTCTGTTACTGATTTCTAGTTTCATTCCCCTGTGGGTCTGAGAAGATATGATTTCAATCTTCTTTAATTTGTTAAGATGTGTTTTGTACCTAACGTGAACTATCCCAGAGAATATTCTATGTGCACTTGAGAAGAATTCTACTGTTATTCTGCTGTTGTTTGGGAGAAAATTCTGTATATGTCTGTTAGGTCCATTTGGTCTATAATGTTGTTTAAGTCAGCTGTTTCCTCACTGATTTTCTGCCTGGATGTTCTAGCCCTTAATGAAAGTGGGACAGTAAAGTCTCCTACTATTCTATTATTCTATTGTTGTCAGTTTTTCCCTTTAGATCTGTCAATATTTGTTTTATATATTTAGGTGCTCTGATGTTGGGTATATAGCCACCTGTTCATCTATCTTCTCTTTATCATTATATAATGAACTTCTTTGTCTCCAGAGGCAATTTCCGACTTAAAAATTGCCAACGTTGGTGTCTTTTGATTGCCATTTCTATAGAATATCCTTTTCTGTACCTTCACTTTCAACCTATGATATCTAAAGTGAGTATCGTGTAGTCAGCTTATCATTAGATCTTATTTTTTATTTTCCTTAAAAAAAAATCCAGTCAGCCACTCTATCCCTTTTCATTGGGGAATTTAATTCATTCATACTTCAAGTAATTATTGATAGTGTAAAGACATAACTACTTCCATTTTATTAATTGTTTTCTGTTTTGCAGTTATTTTTATTTCTTTCTTGTGGTCTTCTAATTTTTTTTGGTAGTGACTTGGTTTGATTCCTTTATCTTTGGGTACTACTACAAGTTTCTCCTTCATTGTTACCATAAGGCTCATATAAATCTTCTTTTACTTATAACAACTTAATTTGATAACAATTTAAGTTCAACTGCACACAAAAATTTTATGCTTTTACCCCCCCACAAACACACTTTGTGTCTTGAAGTCAGAGTTTACTTTTTATACTGTGAATTTATTATCCAATTTTTGTGGTTATAGTTATTCTTTATACTTTGTCTTTTAATTTTTTTTTAAAGATTTTTATTTCTTTATTTCACAGAGGGAGAGAGATCACAAGGAGGCAGAGAGGCAGGCAGAGAGAGAGGGGGAAGCAGGCTCCCCGCCGAGCAGGGAGCCCGATGTGGGCCTCGATCCCAGGACCCTGAGATCATGACCTGAGCCGAAAGCAGAGGCTTTAACCCACTGAGCCACCCAGGCGCCCTGTCTTTTAATTTTTATATCAGATAATTTGTATACCATTATTAGCGTGTTATATTACCCTGCATTTGTCTATATATTCACCTTTACCAGTGAAATTTATACTTTAATATGTTTTAATGTTCCTGTTTAGCATGTTTCAATTCCATTTGAGGAACTCACTAAAGGATTTCTTGTAAAGTAGGCTAGTGAAGACAAACTGTCTGCATTTACTGGTTTATATGAAAATGACTTTATCTCTTCTTCATTTTAAAGGATAGCTTTGCTTGGTACAGTTCCCTTGGTTGGCAGTTCTTTCAGTACTTTGAGTTATATCATCCCATTCTTTCCTGGCCTACAAGATTTTATTAAAAAATCCACTGATAGTCTTATTGGCGGGGGGGGGGGAATGGGGGGTCCTTTTTATGCGATGAGTCACTATTTTCTTAGCTCTTCTCAAAATTCTCCCTTTGTCTTTGACTTTTGACAGCTTAACTGTAATGTTTCTTGGTGTAGACCTCTTTATGTTCAATCTATATGGGGTTCTATAGGCTTCATGAATCTGGATATCCATTTCACTCCCCAGATCTGGAAAGTTCTCAAGTTATTATTTCTTTAAATAAGCTCTCTGCCCCTTTCTCTGTCTCTTCTCCTTCCAAGACTCCCATAATAGGTTCATTTAATAGTGTCTAATAACTTCTGTAGGCTTTTTTCACTCTTTTTCAGTCTTTCTTTTCCTCTGACCGGATACTTTCAAATGACCTATCTTCATATTCATTGATTCTTTCTTCTGCTTGATCAAGTCTGCTGCTGAAACTCTAAATTGCATTTCCAGTCTAGGCACTGAATGTTTCAGCTCCATCATTTGTTTCTTTTTAAATATTTTTCCTATCTCTTGTTGAACTTCCCTCTTTGTTCTTGTATTATCTGTCCAGTTTCATTAAATTTTTATCTATGTTCACTTCTGGAATGCAGTTTCCTTAGGACACTTATTCTGCATTCTGTTTCAGACAATTTGTGAATTTCCTTTTCTTTGGGGATAGGTTATTGGACATTTATTGTGTTTGTTTGGTGGTGCCATGTTTCCCTGATTTTTGATGTTCTTTGTTTCCTTGCATTGGTGTCTGTGCATTTGATGAAGTAGTCACATTTTCCAGGTTTTAGGAATTGGCTTCTATAAGGAAAGACCTTCAACTGTAGGGAGGAGTGGAGGACAGGTATGTGGGTGCCATCTGAAGGGCCGTGTGTAAGAGCACTGCTGCACCAGGTCTAGTTGTTCATGGGGCACCAAATAAAGGAGTGTACAGTAACTGCAGGTGTCTGGAGGGACCTAGTGGCATGGCAATTAAGGTCCATGCATGGTCCTGGATGGTAATAACCATGGGGTTTAGTAGTGGCTGACAAGGCTAGTGGGGTTCTCAGCAGTGCCTCCAGGTCTTGGAGTGAGTGTGCTTAGGCTGGTTGTGAGTGTGTACATGGTAGAAAGGGCTAGGTACAGGTATGAATGTGGCAGGAAGGGCAAGGGAACCTGTGTATATTTGTTCTGCTGTGGGGGTCATCTCCAGGAACATGCTCAATAGTGGAGCCAGGGTGGTGGCAGGAACTGAATGCAGCTATGGGAGCCAGGTGTGTGGTGGTGGCCTGCTATAACCACTTGTGTGGGGGCAGTGCAAGCAGAGTGTGTGTGCAGCTGTGGGGGTTGACAACCAGAACATGCATGGCAATGAAAACCAAGACTATAGTGGGAGCTGGGCAAAGGAGGCTAAGGGCTAGTTTTCATGTGATGGCAAAGGCCATTTTATTTTGTACTATAGTAGTAAAATATAAAAATGTTCAACATATTTAATTATACCAATTTCAGCTTAGCAGTCTATGTCGCAAGAAGATAAATATTAAGATAACATTTATAAATATACTTAAAGTCTTTATATATTATACTTTATATAGTATACTTTATATACTATACTTAAAGTTATACTTCCTTCTTTCCCAAATATATGAAATATTAAATTATAACCAATCAAAATAAAAAGTATTTAGCCAAGGTGGTCTTTATAACTACATGTTAATAGTAAATAATATTCTATATTAAAAATATAGGGAAAAAACAGTCCTCAGATAAACAAACTTCTGCATAGGACCTAAACTATAGCAGAAGAAATAATTTCAAACATTTCAACACATTTTTATACCAGCTATAAGTTAGGGTAGAAAACCAACAAGACATTACCATTTACATCTAAGAATTATTACCAGTAATTTAGCATTGATTAACAATTCACTATCTCATGTCTGAAGCCCTCTCAAATCTTTGAGTGTGAAACTTGGGTATCTCTTAAAACACCGAGCAATTCTGAGTAACTTTTTTTGTTATTGTTCACAGCAGAAGAGAAATTAACATTTATCGCTAAAATGATTTTATAAAGGGCTACAAAACAAAATAACCAATCACTTTATTGTTTCTAAATTATCTTGTGGAATGCATAAAAGGCAACAAATATCCCAAATACAGGTTTTACATTCAAATGTATTTTTCACTTTTCTATACTTAGAATTACTCAAACTATATTTACAAAATCATCAAGGTATGTCAAGGTATTGAGAGTAAATTGTAAATGGCTCTATTAATGTCAGAAATGAATTATATAAATGAAAAATAACTGATGGTGTAAATAAAAAAGCCCAATAATATTTTAAATTAAAAATTTAAAAATTAATGATACACAAAAAGACTTTAAAAGAGATCTGATCCGACCACCCATAATCACTGCCTCCCCATTATGAGAGAGACCTCTTTCTAAACTAGTAGTACAGTCATACCAGCACTAGCACCAACAGCAGCAGCAGTCAGGATTATTAAGGTGTCCTTACTTAATTTATATAACATATATGGGTGAAACGTTCCTAACGTTACTTCTCAGAAACATAATTTCACTTATACATATGTGTTATGCCAATGGTTAAGAATTTTTTGACATTGAACTTTCCAAAATAAAATGAACAAGGTAAAAATAAATCTATTTTTATAGGTCTGTTCTATCTTTTCACAGAAATAATTTTCTCCCTTTTGAACAGCTAATTATATTGGAGACATAAACTTTGTATTGCAAGGAGAGACTTCAGGACATTGTATTTCACCATCAGCAATGTCTACCACATCAAACATCTTTGTAAGGATAAGGAAGTGGACAAAGGGGATAGCAAAATGATTCTGAGTGAGAAACAATGTATAACTGATAAAACTTGGATTAGATGAAACCTATGATTCCTGTTTCTCAATAATCTTGTTTGAATAAAGCTGATTTGCTCATGTTAAGTTTCAGTTCCAATCTTTCATCAGTAGATAAGCATTATAAAGTATGAACAATGCTTTTATCATTCTTTGAGGGGTGTTCCTTATTTAATATATCTAAAGGTCTAGTTGACAATGTTGCTATTTATAATAAGCTAGGACTGAATTTTATTTTAATAAGAGATCTTGAAAGACAGAAAGGAGATAGTTATGACACACAAAAGACTTCATATAAATATTATAGTGTCCAATACAATGCCACACATGTCAGGGATATCATCATTAGATAATCTAAAATGAGTCATTTACAGGTATGAATGTGAAAACATTAAATCACAACTTCTAAAATCACAGTCATTGATAGAGAAATGAAATTAGAGAGGTGGCCTTAGTGTGAGAGGCAAATAATTTTATAACTAAACTGAGAATAATGTGTCTAACAACCCCCTTACTAATTTTCAAAATGTGTCTCATATAACAAGCATTCTTACTAATTTTCAAACTCATTTTAAAACAATTATGATTTTACCGGTTGTATACAAGACAGTGCTACATTCTGTTATGCCCCCAATTAACCCTTTAAAACAACAAAACAGGGCACCTGGGTGGCTCAGGTTAAGATCCTGGCGTCCCAGGATTGAATACTGTATTGGGCTTCCTGCTCAGCAGGGAGTCTGCTTCTCCCTCTGTCCCCTCCCCTGCCCCAGCATGGCCTTTCTCTCATTCTCTCTCTCTCAAATAAATACTTCATTTAAAAAAAAAATTAAAAAAGAAAACTAAGGTAAAAACTTTCAATAACCTATCTAATGAGAACAAATTCATATACAATCCACTGTATAAGTACAAACCAAAATTTTAGCAAACATCATGGTTCATTTAAAATTTTTTCCCTAAATTACTGTATTATCTTTCCAGTACAGCTATTATTACCATTTTAGAGGAGAAGAAAAACAAATAACATTTGTTGAACTAAAGCACAACTGTTATGTGCCAGGTACTATGTTAGGTGCTTTCAAACATTAACTCATTTAATTCTGAAAGTGGAAATAAAATTTTTTAAGTCCCATGTTACATTTCAGAAAACCAAGACATACATTACTCGATTTACAAAAATCATATCTAGGATTGAAAAGAGCAGAGCAAAGAGAGAAAACAGGACTTTGCTAATCCTTAGAAATGCTATTAAGAGGGAAAGGAAGTGTGGGGGAGGAGCCTGTGGCAATGGAAAGGCTTCCACACAGCAGCAGACAACTGAAAGAGCAGTTTTTGGGGAAGCTGGAGACACACGCTGGCACAGAGACCAAGACATTTTATCTTTTTATGTTTATCAACATCAAGCTTATTTTAACTGTCATAAAATTATAAAAATGTTCAAGCTACAAAATTAAACTGTAAACACCTCTCAATGTTAAAACATGAACTATCTCTGCATTCTTAATAGAAGCGAAGTTTTATAGGTAGCCTTAATAAGAGATCATATTTTGTCTCTTTCAAACTTTTTATTCTGGAAAAAAACCCACTGAAATGCCTATTAGTGAACAGTTGGGCATACCAGCTTCACTCTGCAACAGCTTTTCCTCATTCTCTCGTATTTGTTTGTCCCTATCCTCTTTTTTGACACATGGGTTCAGTCCTTTTGCCCAGTAGGTTTTGCTTTCTAGTTCTACACCACCACCAGTCTAATATGGCCACTGATTCCTAAAGCTGGTGCTCTCCTACCTCTGTATCTGTAATCACACATTCCCTTCCTTTTTTAACTACAGCTTGTCAAAAGCTATTTCTCTCATCATCCACATAAAATTCCATCTTCTGTGTAAAGCTTTTTAGGCTAAAGAAAAAGATGCAATTTTTGCAGACTATTCCAACAGAACCAAGGGTTTATTATCTGTGAAGTCCAAAATGCACTCACCATTTTATCAATATATTCTCTGACTTATGCTATTTGTTCAAGTTGCTTACATATCTTCTAAAGGGCTGTGTTAACAGTGTTTAAGTTTTAGGCTTCTGATGAACGGACATTATATTTGACTTCATTTTTATAGTTATTAACATAGAATGTCATGCTAACCTAGATGCAGAATTAATGCTTCTAATGTAGTTTATTTCCTATGTAATTGTATAACTCAAGAAGAGGTAAAATAAAATCATTCTTATCCATAATTTAGAATCTATGGCTATTAAAATTATTAACTATATGACTCTTTAAAAATGTCCTCCTACAATAGGAGAGACTGAAGGGTGAATCTTGGGCTTTGGGGTTCTCTCCCTTAGATATACTTCCAGGATATAGAAGAGTTTCCACACCCTTACTAGACTGACAGTACTCCTGCTTAAACCTTCAGCCTGATGCTTCCTGAGAGCTCTTTTGGAACAGTTATAAACCCAGGCATTAAAATATTCTGGACTGAAGCCAAGGAGAACTCAAATCAAGCCAACGAGTCCTTAAAATTATGTAAGTCTTACGGAAACTCATTTTATCAATTTCAAAACAGAAATTCCCCAATGAGTCATCTTATAATGAAAATTTTGATATTCCCCCTTCTCTAGTTTCAAAAATTATTTCTCTATTATATTGTTAGATACTTCATGAAAGTGGGCACATACTTGCACTAAATTAGCAGAGAAATAACTGGTGTTGTTAGTTATTTCTCCACACTATTTTTCTCACAATTTTGTCACTAAAAGAGTAAAGTCTCATTCTATATCATGCAGTTTAAATATAATGAATTCTGGTTGAGACCTGTAAAGAGGGCTGTATATAGCAGAAAATCTTATATTGGCTTACTTAGTTGATGAACTTTGGCAATCCCCTCCCCCACCCGTTATTTCACATGTTATTAGAATAAAAGAACTCTCTCATGAAAGAATATAAAAGAAGTTTGGTTTTATGTTTTAGCTTTGTTATGCAGTAAATGAAATTAACAGGGTGAAGCAAGGAAGAGATATGGAAAAAGAGTCTTGGTGTGATGTAAACAATAGATGAGTACTATGTAACTATCAAATGAAAGAAACAAAAACACAGGACTCCTTAAAAACTCCCTAAAAACTGTTTGGGATTTGAATTCCTAAATTTTAGTTTCTGAAATCTTTTAAAAATAAACTTTACAAGTATAAAGGCAAGGACCAGCTACCATATTAGTATAATAACAATATTAGGGGGAAATAATTACCAAGTAATAAAGCACCATACTGAATATAAAGCCCCAGGCTCTGTGGCAGAAGAAAAGACTACTGTGGTGTGCATGAACATGTAGATTAAATCAGAAATAAAATTCTGTAGTTCCACTTATTTTCACTTCTTGAGCTGTATATACTGTACATTTACTTGGTAAAGTCTTTATTAGAAGTTTGGTCACATTTGATATTTTTATTAAAAAAATGGGGCGCCTGGGTGGCTCAGTGGGTTAAAGCCTCTGCCTTCGGCTCAGGTCATGATCTCAGGGTCCTGGGATCGAGGCCCATATCAGGCTCTCTGCTCGGCAGGGAGCCTGCTTCCTCCTCTCTCTCTGCCTCTCTGCCTACTTGTGATCTCTCTCTCTCTGTGTCAAATAAAGAAATAAAATCTTCAAAAAAAATTTTAATAAGCTCTTACTTCCCCTTACCCATTTCTTTTAACTGAATAAAATACAGATCTGGGTACACACAATCACTTTCAAATTAGGCTAATTTTCCACGATATTTCATTATCTGTAAGTCATACTTTCAAAAATCATTCCCATTCTGGTTATACTAGGAAAAGAAATGAAGAACCAAGGAGACAGAAGAAATCTCTTCTTCTTTGGACAATCAGCTACATCATTTGGGAGATCTAGTGAGAAATGAAAATATAAGAAGGACCCCTGTTTGCAAATTATTAAAAATTTGAAGATGGTAACAAGAGAGCATTCAACCACATGCTGCTGGGCCCTGTATGTCTACCCAAATCACGTGCCCATAAAGCCATCCCTATTCTTCTCCCAATGTGACCTTAACTTTGTTCCACCTCTTCACCTAGTCTTCTGTGGAAGACTTATTTCCTCTAAAGTCGGCCACCTCTGCTTTCACCTCTCAGCCACCACATGGCTTAATTTAAGGAAGAGATCTCATTCCCTCTCTGATTCCGCCACTATCTTCAGATTCTTCCAATTGAGTAATAAAAGGAGAGACACAGGCTGAACATGATGAAAGGCAAGGTCCTCAGTTTAGCACAATACGTCTCAGTGGTCTTTGAGTTGTATTAATTGTAACCTAGTCCTTACAGTATAAGAATAGTATATAATAAATCCACAAGAAGATAAACTTGCTAGAAAACTATACAAACACAAAATGCAAACTAAGTAATAATGTGAAAGTGAGCAGAAAGTATACTTAAAAGATGACCAAATATGTTATTTTTTTCTACAAAGGTAAAAACAAATTCTCTCAAGTAGGAGGGTTGCATTTTGCTTTTAACCTGAGTATCATCAGTTAACAAGATTTTTAAAAATGACTTTAAGGCTACAAAGTTGGCAACTTTTTTAGTAAATTAATGCTTGCATAGGTAAGTGCTGTATATAGGTAAGTACGTAATGTATAAAGGCAGGTAAGAAGATGCTTGAATTAATTATTAACAAATAATCATTTATATTTCTGAAGCAAGAAGGAGAATCACTATAATAAAATTTTAAGAGTAAAAAATAAAAAGGTTGTAGTAAAGGAACGGTATGAAGCAGAGAAGCAATGATTGATTTTATTAAGATATACTCTTCAAATATAATTGCAATCATAAAATGTATTTCAAACACAATGTTCCTGCTCTTAAAAAGAATGTGATTTAAATGTCCAGAAGGATAATAGAGTGAATCTTTTATAACGTAAGCAGAAATTTAATAAATATAGGCCAGTCTGTTCATAGTCAATACTTACATAGTTTTTGCCTTTAAAAACTATGTGAATTTTCAGCAGCAATATGCCTTTCATATTTTCTCTACATATTTTAAAAACTGTTTTTATTATTTCAGAAAATAAAATAGGGTTCTGCAAAAACATGACAGTTTTACTATATTAGCATCATGTTTTCATTTAAAGCAAAAGCATAAGAGATATTAAGAAGTACTTAGTTTTAAAATACTTTTTTTGTAATATGTACATAAATTTTATAAAAGCAAAGATAGATATAAAATATAAATAATACACTAATAAATAATCTTCAATTACCACAATATCAGCTGTCTTTTAAAGGAAGTAGTGTAAACAAGATTCCATAAGATGTTGTTTCTAGGGCGCCTGGGTGGCTCAGTGGGTTAAAGCCTCTGCTTTCGGCTCAGGTCATGATCTCAGGGTCCTGGGATCGAGGCCCGCATCGGGCTCTCTGCTCAGCAAGGAGCCTGCTTCCTCCTCTCCCTGTCTCTCTGCCTGCCTCTCTGCCTACTTGTAATCTCTCTCTCTGTGTCAAATAAATAAAATCTTAAAAAAAAAAAAAAGATGTTGTTTCTATTATTTTGTCAGCACTAGCTAGTAGATTACTAGTATGAAGACTTATTTTTGAAGAACTTTTTCACATTTGTCTCAGAAATAACGCTATTTTTAAATGCAAGAAATGGAAGGGAAAGTCATCCAAATTCTACACAAATAATTCTTCTCTAAACAAAGGAGTGATTTCTGTGTTTAACTAGCAGAATACAAGGAGCAAGGTCATTTTTTGCCTCTATGCTAGAACCCAGCAAAAAAGAGACACAAAACTAGCTTTAATGCATGTAATTTGAACAATACTAATTTTTAACTGGTTAGAGGAGGGGTCAAGTAAAGTTACCCATTTATTAAAAGTGGTGATTCTCAAAATACGGTCCCTAGAACAATAGCATTAGCTCCATCGGGGGACTTGTTAGAAATTTCTTGGAAATTCTGGGGCCCCTGCCCCTACTAAACCAGAAACAATGGGGGAAGGGCCCATCAATCTTTCATTAAACAAGTTCTCCAGGTGATTCTAATGCAGCTAAAGTTTAAGAACCAGTGGCTTAATATGTCTTCAAAATGTATCATAAGGTATTTGAAATTAAATGCTTCAAATTTCATGTATTTTTTATTTATAAAGTATCCCTAGACCACATGACTAGTTTAAGTGGAGCTTAGAAGAATTTTACAAATATATTAAATCTACTCTTTTTAGCAATAATACAACTAAACCATAAAGAAATTACGATTGAATGTAATTTTTTGGCCAACAACAGGTTAAAAAGAAACACCAAAAATGCTGTAAGTAACAACGCTGTAACAAATCTTAGGAATTGAGAAATCATAAATGCACAACACCTACTGAACTCACACCAGGTACAAAATGCAACATAAAAGGAATACAACATAAAAGAGAGAAAACAGGGCACCTGGGTGGCTCAGTGGGTTAAAGCCTCTGCCTTCAGCTCAGGTCATGATCTCAGGGGATCGAGGTCCGAATCGGACTCCCTGCTCAGTGGGGAGCCTGCTTCCTCCTCTCTCTCTGCCTGCCTCTCTGCCTACTTGTGATCTGATCTCTCTCTCTCTGTCAAATAAATAAAATCTTTAAAAAAAATAAAAATAAATAAAAGAGAGAAAACAATATGCCTGTTCCTTAAGGACACCTGGTCTGAAAACATAGCTAATTTTGGACAGTTTCATCACTTCCAGCATAAACTAGGTCCTCTGATAGCATACCATTTGGCATCAGTAATATCTGTGTCTCTATGATTTTTCAGACTTCAACATGTCATTTCTCTTGAATGTAAATAATCTTTCTACTCCTATCATGAAATATATATTCTAAGTATTAGGGACTTTTAAAAATTTCTTTCTGATTTTTCACCTTATCCTATTTTGCATTCCTGATTAACATCTTTCTTGATAAACCATAAAGTCATTTCACCCATCTTTTCTTAGTTTTGAACCTCATGGTATGTCTATATGAACCTTGTTCCCTCACTTACTACTTTTCTTCCTCTACATATATTTGAATAATGAATTTTCTGGGGTTCCTTTAAAAAGTATAGTATCAAGCCAGTGAAACACAGCTACTTTCTTTAGATCCCTGAACAAATAAAGTTCCTGAAAGAGGCCACAGAGAACCTTAAGACCTCTCCTCCAGTTAAGTACCCAGGGCAGTTCTTCTCGCTCTGGCATTACAAATAATAAATTTTTATATAGTATGGCCGTACTCTGTATAACATTATAAAATATAACCAATAATCTTTAAGGAAAAGAAAATTAGCCCTCCTGATTCCTATCACAAAACATTCTGCATGATATGACCCAACCCCCTAAAAGTGTACTTCCAGCGATTTTATTGAATTATGGTCTCAATCTAACAAGTGCTCTTATAAGAGAAGTATAAGATGGGTATTTATAAGGAAACAAACATGTCTTTAAAAAGAAACATTATTCCATCTGAGACATGAATATGCTGAAGCTGTAGAGTAAGAATTTTAAAACAATTCTTAAGTTCTGAAAAATCATTTGAAGCTGTTAAAAAGTTGAATATTAGAAATCCCAAGGTCTCACTCCCCCCCCAACACACAACACATATGATCCTAATTACAGGATAGAAATGTGGAATAAGTGTTTCATATAGGTAAGGTTTTGAAAAAGTGTTAACTAAGTACACACTCTAACAATAATAGCTGTTACTGATAATTGATAAGGGTTACTGTTCACTGAATATCAGGCTTTATATTAGCACTTTATAAATATTCTCCCTAATCCTCATGACAACTCTGCAAACTCCATGCTACTATGCCAATTTTACATGGAAAGAAACTAAATCATCCTCTGAAATTAAGCTTTTCATTTCAATTTGTCTAAGGTGACACAGCTAATATAGTAACGCTGATAACTGAACCCAAGCTAATTCCAAAGTCTCATCTTTCCGCTAGAGGATATTGCTTCCCCTACATTACACTTATATACTTATTTTATATACATACTTACATGGTATTATATTTTATTGCATTACTTTTTTTCTGAATAATTTATTGGGAATTCTGGTAGCTAATAACAATAAGAACCCCCAAAGTATGTATTAAAGAAAATTCCATAGTGCTTTTTTTCCTGAGTCTGGCCTTAATACAATCTTTCTTGTTCTAAATTTTGATCTATGAGAAGTTGCTTCTGGCTGAGAAAGATAAAGTGAAACAGCAGTTCTGTACTTCCTGTGTCAAGCCAAGTGTTTCAGTATTAGGGAGGTTTAATCTTCAATAGACTCAGGACTGAGCATTTCATGCTCTTTTCATTATAAACTGAAGCTTTCATGAAAGGTCACTAGAAAACAGTGAGAAGAAACAGGAATGAAGTTCAAATAAAACACAAGACACAGCAATTGTACCAAAGCTGGAAGAGACTTCAGCAATCACTTATTTTGCAGATGACAAAACTGAAAGCTCGAGAAGTAAATGGCTGTCTAGGGTCCCAAGTGATTAATCAAACTTTCCTGACACTCAGTTCAGTACTAAGCACATCATTTCAAGAATACCCTATCTTTCGGCTCACAGAATTCTTCCTGATCCTTTACTCTGTTCTTAGGATTATTATTCTTTAGCTACTCAGGATACTTAGGAGCAATACTAGACAAATATTTATTTTTACATCCTCTTTATCCTACATTTATTGGGGAACAAATCTTACCACTCATGTTTATACTTTCTTTTCCATTCTTACTGCCACCACGCTGGATGGCAACCTCCAAAAGGAGAACAGTTTATTAATAATGAACATCAGCAATATGGTCTATTATCAGTTTTTAAAAAGATAAAAAATGGAGACTATAATGAAACATGGAAAATGGATGTCATAATTAAGAATCAAAATCAAATACATATTATGACTACAATTATTTAAAATAGTTATTTGCACGTAGTCATGACAGAAAATATGGAAATTTGAAAACATTAGCTCTTTGGTGCTTTGTAACGGTTATACTTTAAAAAGTTATTTTAAAAAGCAATAACTTTACAAAAAGCTACATTGGCAGTCTGAATTAGTATTCATCTTATGCTTTTTGAAGCTCACCAACTTATAAAACATAAAACAAGGGTCCTGAAGAGTACAGTCTTTGTACTATTTTTGTAACTCTTCCATAAATCTAAATTACTTCAAAATAAAAGTTTTAAAAACTAAAAAAAAAACCCTCTTACATTGCACCAAATGACCAATACTTTTAATGACAAAAAGATTCTTTTTTAAAAAAAGATTTATTCATTTGAGAGAGAGACAGACAGACATAGAGAGAGAGAGAGAGAACAAGCAGTGATAAGAGGCAGAGGGAGGAGAAGCAGACTCCCTACTGAGCTGGGAGCCCGACGTGGGTCTCAATCCCAGGACCTGCAGATCACAACCTGAGCTAAAGGCAGATGCTTAACCGTCTGAGCCACCCTGAAGCCCTGACAAAAAAATTCTTTTTATAAATATCCACATTATAGCATAACCAATGTGCCATATTTAATTTCAAATAGCACTTATTTTTTTTTAGCATTCTATACTTATAAAATTGGATAAGTAAGGGGTGCTCAGGTGGCTCAGCTGGTTAAGCATTCGACTCTTGATTTCACCTCAGGTCATGATCTCAGAGTCGAGAGATCGAGCCCTGTGTCAGACTCTGCGTTGGGCATGGGGCTTGCTTAAGATTCTCTCTTTCCCTCGTCCCCTGGCCCCCTCACCTCCCCCCGCCCGGTGCATGTGCTCCCTCTCTCTCAAAAAAAACCCCCAAGAACTGGATAATGGGTAAATGGTCAAAATCAAGGATTTGTTCAAAGAAGCAAGTTCTATATGTTATAATGTCAGTATATACATTCATATTTCTAACACCTTAGTACCATTCACGCTGTCTACTGAAATGTTTGAGCACTTATTAAATGATCCAGGGGCTCTCCAAATCCCTGAATTATTTTAAATTTTTTGTGTTGACTATTTTCAACCACATTCATTCATTTCTTTCAACAAATATTAACAGTGAAAAACATGAGCCAGGCACTATACATCTATGTGCTGAGGATAGAGCAGTTAACAAAGTGAACAAAATCCTCGCCTTTTTATTCTAGGTTGGAAGGTGGAAGAAAATAAATAGGAAAAGTAAGTAAAATATGGGATGGAAGATGGAAATAAGGCTTACAAGAAAAGAAACAAAGGAGGAAGGAGAATTAGGGCAGAGTGGGGGAATTTTGCACTTTTAGAGTGAGTGGCTAAGGAAAGTCAACTGACTTGAATAAAAATCCCAAACTGAGGCGGAAATGAGCTATACAGATAGTAGGGAAAAGCGTTAGAGGCAGAGAATAGCCAGTGTAAATCTTCCAAAGCAAGAACTTGCCTGATGCATTCCAAGAAGAGCAAAGAGGTCAGTTTGACTACAGCAGAGTGAGTTGGGGAAGAAGAGCGAGTGAGTTGGGCAAGAAAAGTAGTTGATGTCTGGGAGTAACAGGGTCCCAGGGGATAGAGCCATTTCTTGGACTCTGGCTTTTATTTTCATAGAGATGAGAAGTCAATGGAGGGTTTTCATCAAGGAGTGATATAACATGACTTATATTTTAATATAATTACTCTACCTATTATATTAAGAATTGATTGAAATAAATCAAGGGCAGAAACAGAAAGACCAATCATAGGAGGCTTTTGTAACAATGTAGGCAGATGTGAAGATGACTCGGATCATAGATATAGCAGTGGAAATGGTGATCGGTACTGACAAGAGAATATGATGACAGGAATATGGGGAATTATTAGATATGGGGTGAAAGAAAGCTAGGAATCAAGGATGACACTAAGATAGATCAAAAGAATGCAGTGATTATTTATTGAGATGGGGAAAACTTGGGGGGAAGTTTTGGTGAGGGCAGGGGAGATAAGGAATTCAGTTTACCACATTACATTTTGAGAACACTAAATGACTTCTGTTTGTCAACAAATGGATGGTCATCTAAAGCCATGGTACTAGATGAGGTCATCAAGGGAGTAAATGTGGGGGGGAATGAAGGGGGAAAGAGGTCCAAATTCCAAATACTGGAGCACTACCAATTTAGAGGTTGGAAAGTAAGAAGGAATCAGCAAGAGATTAAATACCTTTTTTTTTTTAGATTAAACACTTTTAATCAACCAGAGAAGCAGGAAGAGAAATTAGGAGAGTGGAGTAACTGCAAGCCAAACAAAGAGCGTGTTCAGTGCTGCTGCCAGGTAGGTCAAGTAAGACGAGGACAGAGAAGTGAGCAGCCTAGGGGTCAGAAACAGGGGCAATTCTGGTGCCATGGCAGGGATTACAGAAAATAAATTCATAGCACAGACAACTTTCTAAAGAGATGAGCTATAAACAGGAAGACATAGGGAAGTAACAGAGGGAAAAGTGGAAATAAGAACTTTTTATAAGATGGGATGAAAAAATCCAATATTATTTGTATATTGATGAAAAAGACCTGGTAGTGAAGGAAAAATAACAATGCAGGAGAAGGAAGTCAGAATTGCCCTAATTGTTTGAGACTCAGTTATGATATATAATAATTCTCCATTAATAAGAATATTTCAATATTTATCTAAAAGCTAGACTCACAGCACCTCATACATTAATAATATAATTAAAAAATCAAACATAGGGCGCCTGGGTGGCTCAGTGTGTTAAAGCCTCTGCTTTCGGCTCGGGTCATGATCTCAGGGTCCTGGGATCGAGGCCCGCATTGGGCTCTCTGCTCAGCAGGGAGCCTGCTTCCCCCTCTCTCTCTGCCTGCCTCTCTGCCTCCTTGTGATCTCTCTCCTGCTGTGAAATAAATAAATAAAATCTTTAAAAAAAAAGGCAAACATATATTTAACACTTCCAAAAATAAGTATAAATGTTGAATAAATCAATGAATAATACACTTTGTTAGTAACTACCCTGCCCGACACTTTATGAGTTAAATTGGTATCTTCTTTTTCCTTTATACTATATACTTGCTTTAGGTAAATGGTATCTTCAAAAGAAAAGGTTATATTTTTATGTTAAGTTGAAGATCATATTTTAGTATTTATCAACTGATCTGTATTGTGGTTGCTGCACTATGTATTTGTGAAGAACAAAATCAACTCTTACATTCACATAGTCCTCTGAAATGAATCACTAAGTCCACATTTTTTGTACGCTTTCACTGAAGAATTTAGAAAGCTGAACTACTAGAATACCCTGTTATGAAAAATAAAGATTATTTTACCTAATCAACACCACTAGAATTATACAAGTAATATGCCCAACTCCAAAAATATCCACAATGTATCCTCTTGTAGCATAACATACGTATTTGGAAGAATTTAAAAACTGAACTACTTTTAAACCAAAGGTTAGCAAGAAAGCCAAAGGCCAAAGAGTAAATATTTTAGGCTTTGAGGAGTATATAGTCTCTGTTAAGTATTCATCCTCTTCTTTTTCACAACCGTAAGCACTTACAATCCTTTTTTTAAATGATTTTAAAATGCAAAAACAATTCTTAGCTTGTGGGCCATATAAAAATAAACTGAAGACTAGATCGACTCTAATTTGTTGACTCCTGCTCTAAACTGTTGTATACAAGATTAGACGCGATCCAGGTGAGTCATATCTCAGGATTAAAGTGGACATTTATTTAAAATGCTTTACAGTCTATAGAAAGAAGATATATATTTTTTCCAAAAACAGGAAGACAGTTCTACTGGAAATAGCATGCTTAACAATATGCTTGTATCTAAAAATGCACATTAGTAGTTCTTTTACTATAAGCCACAAAATTTATAAAATAGCCACTATCTCTGATTACACAATCAATCCAATTGATACTATTTCTTAAATATTGTACCTATAAATAGTGAAAGAAAAATGTCAATAATATTTAATATGTTTTAATTCCCCTATTTTTATTTCCTATATTAAAAATATGTATACACAAATGAATTAGACTAAAAATATTTTCAGTCAGGAGAGCAAAAGCTGTTTTATTAACTTTTTTGGGGTTGTCAGATCCTTTAAGAGTCTGATAAAAGTAATGGATTCTTCCTTCAAAAAAGAGACACATCCAAACTTCTGTCTTAATTTTAGAGATCCAGACTCCCTGAAACCAATCCACAGATCCCAGGTGAAGATTCTCTGAACTTAAAAAGCAAAATCACTTTGCTCCTGCAGGTAAACTTACATGAGGTTTCTAAAATGATAAAAATCTAAGGAATTACCACATGATGACAAGTAAAACCTAAATAATTACCACATAACGACAAGTAAAATTATACTTACAGATAATCTAAAAATCAAGACAATAATCCACACTCTTAGATCTGGTGGATTTTTGAGTAATACAAAGCTTCTTACCACATGGCCAAATTTTAAAGAAACACTCATCTCTCTCCACACGCCAGCCTATGCTCTCTGCTGCAGTCTGGCCAGTTTCTCACTGTGCCCAATATCTGCCATATTTGTTTCTGCACTTTTCTCATAACGGCTCCCTTGCTGCAGCGCTCTTGCCATACCTATCCAAACCCCACTGAGCCATTGGGACCCAAATTAAATTCTACCACCTCCATCATTTCTTCTCTGATATCATAATCTGTAACTTCTTTCTCCTGAACTCATTGCTTTTACAACACTATTCAGTTAATCCAATAATAATTTGTATTATCACATTGTTTTTATATGTTCTGAGTCTCCCAACCATAGTGCCAGTAACAGAAGGCAGAAATACTTCTTTGCATCATCATCATCCTAGGCTATAAAACTATTACAGGTATGGGATATTTTTCATAAATGTGTGTTGAATAACTTCAATGGCTTCAGAAAGTACTGGTTTTATTTCACTATATAAATGCTGATTTGGCAAAATTTTGAAAACACACCAAAAAAAAAAAACCAAAAAAAAAACAAAAACCCAACACCACGAATTGAAATAGAGTATTTAATTTTGAAAAAACTACTCCCTGATAAGTGACAGAGCCTAAAGCTAGAGAAAACTCCATAAACTGAAAATCATGATCATGACTGCGTACCATTTTATTTTTTTCCCATGGATATGATAAAATGCCTTGATTTTAATTCAAATTTTGTGGGCTAAATAGAACACTAAATCACAACGAGTGGTGTGAACTAGGTAAACTGCCGTCTGTTAAGTACTCCACTATGTGCTAGGCATCTGCTTAATTCAGCGCTACACCTATTATTTTTCCTCTCATAAAATTTCCCAAGGGCACCAATCCCAGGCAGCACTGTAAAGGAGCCAGAGTTCCTAATTCCCATCCAACCCCTTTAAAATCAGGGCTTTCATTCTGCTCACTAACACCTAGGGCTTTCTCTGTGGCTCTTTACCTAGGCTCATACTTAGGCTTCAGGTTTTACCTCATTTTTATCTTTCCTTTCCCCTACCAAAATTTAATGAACATTTACTGCAATCACTCTAAGTCTTGCCAAGTAAGTAGGTTAATCATCTCATATAAATAAACTCACTTTAAACTGGATGGCTATTGTACACTAGTTCAAGACTGTAATTATAGAAGCACAATTTTTAAAGTATGGAGGCATTACAATGCATTTCCTACCATGTACATGGGAAGGTATGGCTCTGCATGCATGTTAAGTTAGCAGTACTTTAGGGAAAATATACTATACATACGAATACATTAAAAAAAAAAGGTGTGCCAAAACCATTCCTACAAACATTAGAAAGAACATCTGATGAGATTTATAGGTAAAGAACAGATAGTGAGAAGGCAAGATTTATAATCTCCCTTATGTACAAGAGTTCTTTGTTAGCACACTGTTATTAACGAATATAAAGTCACGCATTCATTCAGTACAAAGCAGACCAGTGCAGTGGTTCACAGGTACCTCAAAATATATGGATGCTGAACTCATTATCCACTTCTATCACTAAAACTCATACAATAATCCATTCCTCTCCAGTGTTTGGATGTAAAGGGCACCACTATCCACTTCTGCTCAAGTCAGAAAGCCATGAGTCATCCTTGGTGTCTCTGTATTCCTCATCCCCTCATCAAATTAATCCTCAAGCCCTATAAATTCTAACTCCTAGATCTCTCTCTAATGTGCCCACTTCTCTTCATCCCCACTGTCACCATGCCAGCTCAAACCCTATTACCTCTCCCCTAGGCTTCCTGTGAAAGTTGATCACTTCACATCTTTCTATCCTTCATTGGGAAGATATGGCAAATGTCATGGTACATTCATATGATGCAGCACTCAGTCACAAACCTGATCAGCAACCACACTCAAGATCAGAATGTTGTGTCTGGCTTCTTTGACTCATAAGAAATGAGCATATACTCTAAGCCCCCATTTATATAAAGTACAATATAGGCAATAAGAAGTCATTTCTGGAATAAGAAGTCATTTCTGCAATAAGAAGTCAGGTGAGAGTTGTCCTTGGTGGGTGGAGGGGGGCAAGACTGACTGGAAGGAAAGATGAAAGGGAACTTCTGGGTTGCGGATGGTGTTCGGTTTCTTCATCTGGGTGATGGTCACATAGAAGTATTCAGCTTGTGAAAATTCGCGGAGTGATAAATATGGTCACTTTTTTAATTGTATTATTAGGTTTTCATTAAAAGTTTTAGAAAAAATAAAATACAATGTTCAACGTCTTCCCACTGCTCTGAAGCTAAAGTCCGAAGGCCAAATATCTGAGAATGACTTTAAAGATACTTTGCTGTGTAGTCTCATCTCTCCCTCTCTCCTAAGTCTTTTCTCTTCAGTGTGTCTTATTTCTTCCTTCAGGGCTTTCACATATGCTTCTTCTAACTTCCCACTTTGTTTGACTAACTCCTAATAATGTCTCAGGTTCAGCTAAAATTTCATTTTGGCAAAGAAGCCTTCTTTGACTCCTGGCTTCGGTTAGAATCCCCTCTATCTTCCTTTTGCACCACTCTGTGACACATCTTTAGTAAACTGTAGTTTCTATGAGCGCAGGGAATGTGTTTCATTTACCATTCTATTCTCGTAATTCTCCATTACTTGATGACTGACTGAATAAATTCATTTCCTAGACTACAGAAGGTAGTTATGGCAAAGTTTCAAAGTCTCTGTACTGTAATATAAACAGTGAAATTGCTAAAAAAGTTTTTGATACATGAACTGAAAAGAAATAAGAGTTAAATGCTAAATCGTTTATACACAGAAAGATATAAGCCATGCATGTAGGCACACAGGAACCACTTTTAATAGTTCTGGTTTATTTGAAACTTCTATTTTAAACAATAATCTATATGATAACATTGATACGAAATTGATTGTAAATAAATTTCTACTCATCTATATTCAGATGTTGCATTAGTTTTAGTCTTCCATGTAAACCAAAACTCCACCACTGATTAATAAGCTGAGTAGTCAATTGTTTTAATTTCTTTGAATGCAGAGAATATTTAAAATTGGTCTACCTCAAATTAAAAAAAAACAATTTCTAAGTATTTGTAAATGTTCCTAAGAAGACTTTAAGCTTTTCTATTTTAAACATAAAATGATCTGATGAATGAAAAGTAAAAATATAACTTTTATTTGTTAGAATTACCCACAGAAATTAACATAGGTGCCCTACTGGATAGCATATATGAATTGTTCTTCCTGGATGAAAAACAAAATCTAGCTCACTTCAAAAGTTACCTTCTACAAAGGCAGGAGAGCATAAGTGATAAATAATCATCTTGAGTGATAATGCCCAAAACTGTATTTCAGAAATCAATGCCATTTTCTATAATAAGCATTATATTATGCATTTTAGAATCTTTAAGTATAATTAAATTTAAATAAAAAATATAGGAAGTGTCCTAAGGTGTCTTACTCTTTTCTGTTCCTTTTGGGAAATAACTGCTTTCTGTGAATCATCCTTCAAATTCCCTTTCCTTCTAACATTCAATCAATGGCATAAACTCATTAAGTCTTGAATTAGGCAGACTTTCCTGGCTAGTACCAGAAAAAAAAAAGGTATTTATTTTGAGAAAGAAGTATGGGTTTCCTTAATATAGAATTTGATTACTTACTATTTCTAAAATACTACTGTAATAATAAAAACATCTTCTGATAAAAAAAATAATGACCTTAAAATACTCTATCACTGAAAAACATGTAAGGTATGTACGTGAGGAGGTATGTACAGTCTGCTGTAGAATTTCTTTCACTAGGGTCAGGACCAGAAGGAGTCCCAACAATGCCCAGTGTGATTTTTACTAAAGTAATTAACAGCTTTTTTAGTAGCCTCAAAATAACATTATTCACCTATTCTCTTGAGTTTTAGTTACTCTCTTTGAATAAAGGATTTGAAAAGAGAAAAAAAGTAGGAGTCAAATTATAACAGATAATTCATTTTTTCCTTAACTGATCTTCAAGAATTTAGCAGCCTCATACTTTGTTGAGGGACCATTTTAATGTAACAACTGGTAAAGATTCCAGTCAAAGGGCAGAAAGGAAGAAACTAGTAGCTAATTAACTGCCGCCATTTAGGCTGGTCTTTTCAAGTTTAATTAACTCAAGGTAAAGCTTTACCTTCTAAAAACAAGTACAATTTTTTTTTAGAAATAAATTTTAGTTTTTACAAGTATTAAATTTCAAATGAGTGAAAGCAAACAACATATTATTTGAAATTCAGTTTATCAGTAAATTGATGTTAGACTTGATCAGTGGTTGTTAACCAAATTTTTTGTTGCAAACCCCTTCAAGAATAGAATGAAAATTATGTACACGCTTCTCAGCAAAAAAAACATACATGCAAAATTTTAGTATAATTTCAGGGGATTCACAGACCCTTTAAAGCTCATCCAAACACCACTGGGTAAAAAAGGAGCTACGTTTGAAGGTACTTTGCCACAGCTTTAAATTCTGGTTTCTGAAATAAGGTTAAAGCCTTTAAACCAAAGGAAGTCAGTCTTCAGAATAAAAGTGAAAACCCAAACACAATTCATTAATTTACTCATTGCTGTTAAAGATATTAGCTCACAAAGGCTGAACACCTTATCTATATATAGATGTAGGTGTTAATTTGACAAAATAATTCATACCTTAGACCTTAGAAGTTAGGCAAAGTAAGGTTCTTACATAAACCTAGGATATTTCTAGACATGGAAATGTGTGATATTCACAGCTTTCAAATGACAATAAGTTGTCTCTTCCCACTCCCCTCCTTTCCAGGTTCAATTCCTTCTTAGAGTGAGGAAGAAAACTATTATATAACATAGGCTATATTTGAGAGGTTTTAGGGAGAAGAGTAATACTTTCGAATCCTTAAATTTCTTATCTAAAAATAATTTTTGGATCACTGAAAAAAGCCAAAAAAAAAAAAACCAAACCTTACCTGTAATTCTTGTTCTCTGAAGGAAATGCAGTAATTATAAACATATCCACACTCTTGGGTACATTCTCCTAAGCACGAATGGATTTGGAATGCGCCATAGCTGAAACTGAACTGCTAAACTGCCCAACCGCACTGGCGGCTGATCTACCTGCCTGGCTGGTGAGGAAGCTGTCCTGACACCTGACGTCATTCACCTTGTGAAGGCACGTGTTCCCCTCGAGAGGGAGTGTGGAGCTGGTGTAATTACTGTCCTTAGAGAACACGAATTATAAATGGTCTCTTTTCTAGAGGTTAGCAGGGATAGATCCACTACTAAAGAAATTGTTACATGTTTCAAAACAGTGCTAAAACTTGAACATTAAAAATGTTAAAAAATACAAATGCAAAGATGTTCTCCTGGAAAAGCAGCCCTCAGAATGAATGAGAGATACTGGTTTAAGAACTGATTGGGTGTTGACTGGGGCAGGGTTCAATGATCAACACCGGAGCACAGAATTACAAGTACTTGCCATGTAAAATAAGCCATACCCTGACATTTAGCAACCTAATATTTTGTGTTAATGCTTGCCAACTTGAGACGATGTGACACCTGCAGTGGTTTAACTGATGGTTGGAAAATAATTTGAAATAGCCAAGACCCTGAAAATTGCCGAGACTGTCACCAAGGGGGAAATGTTTTTCATAAGATGTGATACTAACAATATGCTGTTAGACAATTTCTATTTTATAAACTCGACTAACTAATCATACAAGTCATAAAATTTCATAAACCTTACAGCTTAATGTAATAGTTTAGATTTAAAGTATTTAATTTTGTACGGACTGTGTCTCTGTGATATAAGCCCATCTTCTGTCTTGCACATTTTAGGGAATTAGGAGGAAATGGGCTATCAATAGTATCTGGTTTGTACACTGATTTGGGGGGGGAATCAAAATCCTTTGCAGAGGAAGAGATTCTCTGTTCTCTAGTCCTACAAGTATCTAGGAAGCCTGAGGTTTTCTGCTCAGTTAAAACAGGGAAGGATTGCCATATAAAATATAGGACACCCAGTTAAATCTGTATTTCAAATAATTTTTTTTCTAAGTATGTCCCAAGTATAACGTGAGTCACAATTACACTAAACAATTACTTTTTATTTACCTGAAATTCAAATTAAAATTGGCATCTTGTTTTGTTTTTGTTAATTTTTTGTGTTCTATTAAATCTGGAAACTCTAAACCAGGGGAGCTTACATAGTTACCCAATGGAATTCACCATGGATGATGCTAGAATGGGAGCTTCACCCTTGGTGTAGATTTGCACCGTCTAATACAGTAGCTACTGCTACATGTAGCTACTGAGCACTTGAAATGTGGCTAGTTCAATACAAAATTTTCTGTAAGTGTAAAATACACATCAGATTTTGAACATTTCATTGAATAAAAATAAAACATATCATAAATCTATACTGATTGCGTGTTAAAATAATATTTTAGTTGTATTAGGTTAATTTAAATGTAATTAAAATTAATTTGCCTATTTCTTTTTCCTTTTTTAATGTGGATATAAAACAAACTTACAATTATATATGTTGCTTGTATTTATGGCTTGTATTATATTTTTACTGACCAGTGCTTGTCTAGATGGCTCCAAGGAAAGGCTGGTCTAGAATTTCCTTGTTCCTTCTCTAAAAAACCAATACTGGCGAACATAGGGCTGTCTCTCTCTTCTTCCTTTAGCTAGTAGAGTAGACAGGGAGCATGATAGTACCAAAGAAACTAAATTTCTAATAGGGACTGTTTCCATGGATTAGCTATGACTCTTTAAAACAAAAACAAAACATGGCATCTAAGTACTAGTGAAAGACAAATCAGAAACCTGCTCTTTGGGACACCTGGGTGGCTCAGTTGGTTAAGCAGATGCTTTTAGCTCAGGTCATGATCCCAGGGTCCTGAGACTGAGTCCCACATCGGGCTCCTTGCTCAGCGGGGAGCCTGCTTCTCCCTCTGCCTCTGTCTGCCACTTTGCCTGCTTGTGCTCTCTCTCTCTGACAGATAAATAAATAAAATCTTTTAAAAAAATAAAAGAAACCTGCTCTTTGACAAATCATTCTTACATAATTCAAAGAATTAAATATTGCGATGTATATGTGTGTATGATTAAGTATATAAATGTATACATAAAAATAAAATCTCCCCAGATCCTAGTTCCAATTTCAAGAGATGAATTCCTTAGTGCCAATATGTTGGGTTTTCACTGCTGTATATCACCAAAATCAAAGAACAATAGTTTATTTTACAGCCTTAAGTGAATGGAGGTGATATAAGTTATTAATAAGAATTGTTAAAAAAAATCTTATTTTTCATACTCTAGATATAGAAGGCAAGATCTCTGTGGTCCCCATTTTATAATTCATGTTATATAACGGATTTGAAATTAGAACACTAGTTCTAACATGGTGAAATAAATTTTTCTTTTTACAAAATATATTGCCAATACTATTGTAAGACAGAACTCACTTTTAAAAAGATGGGGGTTGTTTTTTGATTAAAAAATTCAGCTATAATAATACTTTAGGTACCAAATAATATTTAGTTATTCTTACATCCCACCTTACATTTTCAGTTGGTTTGACTATTAATTCAAATTTTTTTCTCAACTGGCTCAGAGTTAATGCATTTATCTATTCTGTCCACGCTATTATAAAGGTTAAAAATATTTAACATGTTCTCACAAATAAAAATTCAAAAGGATTATATAGAGAGATTATCTCCAAATACTCAGTAACCTCTGTGTCTTTACTATATAACTTATATCATATCTACTTTGACGATTTAAATCTCTTAAAGTTGCCTACAGTTAGGATAAGCAAGACCTGGTTTGCAAGGTTTTTTCGAAAAAGGTCTCAGCTACATTTTTTCCCATTCTAACAGCAAATACAAAGGGGTTTTTTTCCTCCTTAATATCTTCTATGATACAGATATAGGAAGAACAAATATTTTGAAAAGACAATAAAATTTATCATAAACCAAAGACAAGGCTACCAGACAAAAATCAGCAGATTTCTCCCAAATTTAATGCTTCATGAATAGTCCATGTCTTTTAGAACTAAGTTTCCAAGATCAGTTTGAGAGCTTTAAGAAAAAAAGATGAATGAAACTAGATGTGGACCAATTAATTTCTTCATCAGCACTTTAAATCCTCATTGTCAATACCGCAGTATCCTGGTGACTATGACGTGAATGTTTTATTCGACATTTAGTCTCTTAGTGGCAGTCCAAATTATTCTTATTTAATGCTAACCTACTTTTAATCTTGACATTTTCAAAATCAACATACTCCTGTTCTTTTTCATAGTCAATGAGTGCTTTTCAAATGACAATTTAATTTAGGATTGGTCTTTTTGGGAGGTGTCAATACATTGTACAATAGAACAATAAGGTTTTCTGATACTAGAGTTTAGAAGTAAAGGTGAGACATTATTTATCCTTTATGAGGTTTCCCTCATGGAACCAACAATGTATATCTCTTCATTTCCTAAAGACAGGAAAAAGCTTTAAGACAGGAAAAAAAACTGCTCATTTTAAGTAACTTTTTTTCAATTAGGAAATGACATAAGCAATTTTATGATCATATACCTATTAAGGATTAAAGGTCTTTGCTTCCATACTTTTTGAAGCTTAATACAATTAAAAAATTGTTTAAGGGACTTTCTTTGAAATAAAGGTAAGAGATAGCTTCAAAAAGATCATGAAAAGCAACTCTTCAACTCTTCAGAGTGGTTTACATCATTTTAAGCTATTAAGTCACCAGACTGCTTAAACACTGTCACTGCTTCAAAATTCTTGAATGTAAATCTCAAGACATCCAAGAAGAGTTCCTGATGAGTGATCAACCACAGCAATTATTAAACTGGTTTAAATGCAGGCTGATCTGGAAGACAAGTTTTACTATAATTGGGATTTAAAAAAAAAACACCCATAATCTCTAGGACATCCTTCACTTCTAAACAAGGAAAACCATCTCTTGATGAATGTGTGTGATGTCTTGCCCACAAGTGGCTGCCTAGGCCATCCTTCTATGAGAAAATTTGATGGCCTCAAACCCTCAATGGAGCATTCCAAAACCAGACCTGCATTAGGAGCTTGGGCCCATGAGTGTGCACTCACTACACAGTGCTTACCTTTAGAGAACAAGGTGGTTGACACAAACTGATCAAGTTCTCACACCCCACACCTCCAAGAACACTGAAAAAGATCTGCAGATCTTTCTTGGTGCAGGAGGGACCTCTTTTTAATCTTCTTGTGGTGGAAGTTAAAGATTTTCCTGAAGGAGGAGAGAAGAGTAAAATATTATACTGAGATCATACCATCTGGTTCAAGTTTATCTACCTATATATTGCAAAATGTAGGTTCTGAAAAAAAATTAGATAAAATCATGAGTATTCCAAAACCACATTCTCTTCTTTCAGAAAAAGAGTATCTTCCCTAAAGAATATTGCATGCTCCAAACACTATTCCTTGAACCCAAAACTTTAAGTGGCTAGTTTAACTTCTACCCCAGCACTGAATTATCAGTTGGGAAGTTGAGAAAACTACAGAGAAATCCTGGGTTGCCAAATGATCATACTTGTAAATTACATTAGAAAAATCAATAAAGCTAAATTCACTGCAGAACTACTAGAATGTAAGCTTCAGGAGGAAAAGGGCTTTTTTTCCTCCACACTGATTATTTGAAGAGCTTTAAATAGTTCCTAAAACATAGTAAGCACTAAAAAAAAAATTGAATAGAAAGAATATTAACCCATTAGTCAATATTCTCAAGGTCAAAACTTGCATAAAATAAAACAATTAGAAGACTGCAAATATTCTGAGGAGTCTGAAGCAGTGTTATATAAAAATAATATTAGTAAATATAAACCTCTAATCACATATTAAGAGCATCATGTTTTTGAAATGCTGTACCTTAACATATTTATGAGAAAATATTATAAATCTATTATTACCACCCCAATCCTAAAAAGAAATGGAATACTTTGTTCAGATCAGGAAATCATACACTATATCTTAAAAATAGTATTACCAAATATCAAATAAAATAAGATTAATATAGATTAGAAGTAACATGCTTTCTTATTACTATTATTTTTCATCTTTTGAAGATACTATACAAGTCAAATGATAATACGATGCTCTATGATTCTGCCTAAGTAAAGCAAATCATAATATTAAAGTGAAATCAGAAGATGCCATTCTATCAGTATATTTATATATATTTTAAATAAATATATACAGTTTTTTCAATCTCAAAAAATATAAAATTTAAACAAGAAATGTTGAACATTATTCATTTATTTCTTTTTCTGTAACTAACAGATTGCTATTGAAAACAGACTGATTTCCTTCAAGTATTTTCTAATCTTTTTCAAATTTGATAAATTAGGGAGAAAAAGAAGAAATGCTAAAATCAGTAACAGATTAATCAATCATATTGATGAAGGACTGAATATATATATGCTTTTCAATCCAAAATGCAAGGTCACTAAAATCAGAAGAAAGAACTATTATATAGTAAGTACTTGCTTCCATTTGACCCCAAATTCCACAGATGTGGAATTGGTCCTCAAAACAAACTGGACAGCCCATATGGGGCATTTCATTTCAGGGAATAGGCAGTCATTTAATGTACAGCCAAAACCGCAATACGAAAATAGGTAGTAAATCTAGGATTATGCTTACCCTATATCATTAAAACAGTGCTTTTGCTGACAGATTATATCTTAATTATAGTAGTAAAAAAGCTTTTCACATTTCACAAATAATTCAATTAAATATCCTGTATCAGGGAATCAATCAAGCTTAAGTGTGAAAAAAAGGAAATTTTAAAACAAAATGTGAGAAGCTCACTTAATCTAAAACAATTTTCTCATTTGGGACATTTTGCAAGCCTTTGAAACTAACTTTGTGGGGAAGAGATGAAAAGAGTTACAAAGAACCAAGTGTAACAGTATGCCAAAAGGAGTTTAGAAGGGGTAAAGGAAAACACAAAGTTGGAAATTTTGTTAAAAGGAAAAGATTCTGCTAGCTGGTTGAATCCCCCCCATCCCCAGGAGGAAAATAGGACACCCAAAATAGAGGCACTGACTATAAAGAACTCCTTTAAAATCCTTATTCACACTGTAGAAGAATGAATCTTTTGTCTTATTTCTACTAGCAGGAGGGATGAAGTCTAAGTTTATCACATTCAGAGATTTAGTGTTCAATTTTTAATTTCACTGCAAGTATATACTGAGCTATACTAACAACTACTTTAGGTTCCTTACAAAATTTCCCTGAGCATCCTACTTTCTCCTCTTCATCTTGACAAATGTTTCTCATACTGCCTATAGTAAATAAGTTTTATTTTTTTCAAATTTATACTAAATTTTAGTTAGTTAACCTACAGTGTAATGTTGATTTCAGGAGAATTTAGTGATTTATCAGTTGCACATAACACCCACTGCTCATCACAATAAATGCCCTCCTTAATACCCATCCCCATTTAGCCCATCCCCCACCCGACTCCCCTCTAGCAACCCAACATGTTTGTTCTCTGTCCTTAAGTGTCTCTATGGTTTGCTTCCCTCTCTTTTTTAGTTTCCCTTCCCCTATATTCATCTGTTTTGTTTCTTGAATTCCGCATATGAATGAAATCACATGGTATTTGTAGTAAAGAACTGTTTTTATTTCCACTAGGGACCCATACTAATGGATTACTATTGCTCCCAACTAATAACTCAGCTCATACTACATAGAACAGGCAGCTTCATTAATAACTAGATCAGTTCAACGAGATAAGATAGATGATGCGCTAGGATAACAGAAAACTATCACATTGCTATAGAAGTTTCTAAACAAGTATGAAATTGAGAGTAAGCATTTAATCATGGACTGGTATAATCAGCACTAGTTTGCAGCCCATATTTTACAGAGTGCTGATCTAAGTTACAAGCATAGGTCTTAAGATACTGTTCTTTATGCTTTTTCACTAAATCCACTTTCCAGTTTTAATTCATTTGTGCCCTTAGAAATTACTAATAAATAGTCATATAACATGTTGCAGTACATTCCTTTTATCAGTTCCACAGAATTATACAATAGAATTTTTAGTAATGGTAGCAATGTTCTATAATCTCCTCTGCCTAAATGGTAAACATTAGCCATGTGTGCTATTGAGCACTTGAAATGTGGCTAGCGTGACTGAGGAACTGAGTTTTTAATTTTACTTAATTTAAATTAATTTAAATGAAAATTGCCACATCAGGCTAGTGGACCATATTGAGTGGCGCAGTGCTGGAGTAGTGTATTATTTTTACCTGATTTTTTAATCAGCATTTAAAAAAAATCATTCATTTCCTTTAATCCTAACACAGATATTTTAATTGTGAATATGACTTCCCTTATGTACATATGGGTATTCACATACTTGTAATCATGTCATATAAACTTACTAATTTATTTTCACCTACCATTTCTTCATATTTCTAGAACTGTGCTGTCCAATAATATGGCCACTAGCCCTATGTGAATATTTCAGTATAATGTTAAATAAAATTTAAAATTCAGTTCTCAGTTGCCCTAGCCACATTTCATATGCTCAGTAGCTATATGTGGCTAATAGATACCATACTGGACAGTGCAAATTATAGAACTTTTCATCAACACAGAAAGTTTGGACAATAATTGGTCCAATAATTGGATAATTATTCTAGAGTCTTCAAAAATAATTATTTAAAGACAACATGATTTTTTATATTGATGTTCTATAATTAGTCTCTAAACATTTTCTTCTATATCTATGACTTGTAATTAGCACAATATTTATTTACTAAATTCCTAGGAGGGAAATATCTGAACATTTTGACTCTCAGCATGTACTCCTGGTATTACCTTCTAAAAGAGTTTGGTATCATTATTTATCTTGCCAATGTTAGATTTCTTTTTAAAGAATTTAGTTCCTTTAATACAATGAAAAAAATGTGCAAAGTCATTTTACTTGTAATTTTGTGGTAAGTATAAGGGTAGATATTTTCCCTTGCATTTATTATTCATATTTATCTTCATATTCTTAATCTGTCATTTTTTTTCACTTATACATTAGGATCTTGATGTTTAAATTAGCATATTCTGCAAAAATATAAATTTGTTAAAGCTATTATCATTTTCTTTGTAACTTTTGATGCAGAGATTTCCTACAATCTCCTGTGATCCTTTTAATTATAATATTTCAGTCAAACAATTTTTTTAGATATTCAAGTACATCTTTACACACTAATGTATGAAATATGAGATGTAAGGGTATATTCTATGCTTTTTTTTATTCTTATGGTTGTATAAAGTATGGAAGAAATTTTTTTAGTCTAGTGAAGACTACTATTTAATACTATTGAGTAAATATCCTTTAAGTGTTCTCTCCTATAGGAAAGAATATTTTATCATATATTCAGTTGTTATATGTAGATGGGACTAATTTTGGATTCCTAATAATGCTATAGTGATCCATGTTTTACAAAATGGAAAAAAGGTTTAATCTTCAGAATTCACCTTAAGAAAGCATCTATATTAATTTAGGAAAGTGTATGAGTAGAAGGAGGGTGTGGGTGTGGACAGTATTGCTAAATAAGTTTTGGAAACTCGTTAAAAAGGAGCTGATTTCACATCTGTATTGGCAGTGGCAGAAATCAGGGCGGTAAGCAAGCAGAAGCAAGAAACATGAGGTGCATTAGTCAGGCACAGATATCTCATCCTGTAAGTTGCAGGATGAAAGGCATTTCTCTTAACTGTTACTAACCAGGGAAGTCAAGGTCAAGAAAAGTTTATATTGAAATCGCCAAGGCCCAAAGAGGTCTCTTGTAGTAGCTGGGCTACCTATCTATTCCTGCATCACTCCACTGTTTTAGACACTGTTGCTCTGAAAGGTTTCTGATACACAGTAAGGGTGAGACTTTCCCAAAATTGTAGAATCACTATAAAATAAATCACTTAGGGGAGTGCCTGGGTGGCACAGTCAGTTAAGCTTCTGACTCTTGATTTCAGCTCAGGTAGTGATCTCAGAGTCCTGAGATTGAGCCCCATGTGGGGCTCAATGGGGAGTCTGCTGGCGATCATATCTTCCTCTCCTTCTCCTTCTGCTTCTCCCACTTGTGCTCTCTCTCTAAATAAGTAAATAAATCTTTAAAAAATTAAATCACTAGGAATTTTGAAAGTTAAAAGTAAACCCAGAAATCTATAAATTACTTATAGACAATTTGCCAATATTCTCATGATTCAGAAAGTTTTTCTCCATTTATTTGATCTTATTTTTTTTTCTTTTTTTTTTTAAAGATTTATTTATTTATTTGACAGGGAGAGAGAGATCACAAGTAGGCAGAGAGAGAGAGGAGGAAGCAGGCTCCCTGCTGAGCAGGGAGCCTGATGTGGGCCTCGATCCCAGGACCCTGAGATCATGACCTGAGCCGAAGGCAGAGGCTTTAACTCACTGAGCCACCCAGGTGCCCATGATCTTAAAGTATTTTCAAATATGTTAATGGTTTCTTTCTAAAGATCTAACATCTTTCTCAAATTTATTGCTAGATATTATATTTTGATTTGTTACAATTCTGAGGATCTTTTCCCACTATTTCTATTATTACCTATGTAAAGATACACTGTATTCTTTTTTTTTAAAGACTTTATTTATTTAACAGAGAGAGTGAGAGAGAGAGAGATTGAGATCTCAAGTAGGCAGAGAGGCAGGCAGAGAGAGGAGGAAGCCGGTTCCCCGCTGAGCAGGAAGCCCAACACGGGGCTTAATCCCAGGACCCTGAGATCATGACCTGAGCCAAAGGCAGAGGCTTTAACCCCCGGAGCCACCCAGGCGCCCCGATACATTGTATTCTGTACTTTATTAAATTTTTGTCTTTCATAAATGGTTTTAAAGCTGACCGCTATAGATTTTCCTAATCAATCATGTCATCTAAAAATGAAATATTTTGGTTTTATTTCCTCTTCTCCTTCAGGTCTTGTCCATTGACAGTGTTAAATAAAAATGGAGTTAGTGGTGATGATTGAATAAAATAATAAAAATGGTGATTGTTTCATTCTTGAATTTATTATTTTAACAATATAAAACCATCCCCACCTATGCTGCTACTCTAAGTGATACTGTTTACCTTGCTGACTTAATGAAGTTTCCTATTCTTTGAAGCTTAATTTATCACCCATAATTTACTACAGAGCAGTTCATCTGACCAAGGAGAACCAGGAAAAGGTCCCCAATCCCAATCTGATCAAAACTGAATATGATAACTATACAAAATTATCTTAATACTCACAATGTTCATGAAAATCACATGAGAAATACTTTTATTCCATAAAATATGTACAATTACGTGGGTACTTAAGTGCTATGTACTCCTTCTAGTTAAAGTTACTCTTGGATATTAAACTAGGCATTTAAGAGATATCAAAAGCACCAGGTTTCTTTCTAGGACAAACTATGTCAGGGTAACCCAAAAGTCATAGCTCATGAGAGAAACTTCTTCCTACAGAATTTCTTCTTTAGAGTATCTCTCCTTAATAGAGAAATTTCTTCTTTGTTTCCACTAATAAATGTGGAAGGGGTAGCAGTTTAAAAATTTATTATCTTGTAAACCCTAATGATAGAATTGATTCAGAGAACAATCAGCAGGAGATAAAACAGTGAAAGGAGAGGTTGATGGAAACCTATCAATGGAGAGACTGTCACCAGACCAATTTCAGCATCACTAAGAGCATGACAAGTAGACATTATATGCTCCCTGATGTGACACAATGTGAAGGAGAAGTCCCATGTATTAAGTATTCCCCCTCATCAAAATAAAAGCTGAACCTGATTCTAATTAAGTATTTTGAGATAACTTCTAATTTGCGGGCAATTTGGAGGTTAGAAAAATAAGTTAACTGGGGAAGCTGACAGAAAAATCCAGAATGGGAATATTACATGGGAGAGCTTATTCAATTTCTTTAATTAGTCATGGAGAGGAAGGAAAGAAAGAGGAAGAGAAGAAGGAGAGAAGGAAAGAGGCGAGGAAGGTAAAGGAGGTAGGGAGGTAAACAGAGGGAAAGAAAAGACATTTTGATTAAAGAAGAGTCTTAAAAACTAAATGCTCTGTGGATCTTGGGTGCAATCTGCATGAACAATCAGATGGTACATGACATTTGTGTATCAAAGGTGGAGGAAACTGAATAGGGAGATAATGTCAGGTGAGAAATAATTATTGTTAATTTTGTTTGATGTCATAAAGGTGTTTGTTTATATAAAGAGTTTGTCTTTTTTAAGAAAAAAAGAAATGCATACTGAAGAACGTAGGAGTAAAAAGTTAAAATATGGGGTCTGCTTTAAAATAGTTAAGAAAAAAGGAGGAAGAGGATGAAACAAACGTGGCAAAATTTGGCTGTTAAATTTGGGCTAGAGAGAGAGGGCATTTATTACACTAGTCTCTCTCTTGTGTATCTTTGAAATTTTTTATAGTAAGTTTTTAAAATCCAGGCCCTAGGAACATCACCTAACAACCCAAATATATTCTAGTGAAAGTAAAAATGGAACCGTTAGTTACTACCCTACTGCATACCATTCACAATCTGTACAAAGCAAGAATGCAAAAGATATGACAGACTGTCCTGCGACTGGCAACAGATATGCCCAAATTTATAAGATTCATTTTAAAATTAATTTTTTCCTATTTGCCTTTCTGCAAAACCTCCACCTGTGTCATCCAAACATTCCATCTTTCCTTTGCATCTCAAATTACCTACTTGATCGCTCCTCTACTTCCTCTCAGGCAAAATTCTCCAAAACATAGCCCATATCTGTTCTTCTATTCATTCTCTAGGTCCTCATCCACTCTTAAACCAACTGTAGTCAGCCTTATGCCCCCACCACTTCACTGAATCATTAAATGGTCTTCTAGCTGAAGAATGCAATGAATGCTTTCTAGACTGCCTTACTTGGCCTACAAACCACTTTGAACACTAGCCATGTGACCTTGGGAAAGTCACTCAGCCTCTCTGAATCTGTTTTCTCATCAGCAAAAGAGAGATCATAGCATATTTCTGGCAGAACTGTTGAGGGATTCAAAAAAATGACATGTAAAGAAAAAAGAATCCACTGTTAAACACAAAAGGTATTCAACCAAGATTAAGTTCTAATTCACTGATTTTGCTTTCCTGGGTTCCTCACAACCAGGAAGGATTTGCCTTGGCTAATACTAGCATTTTGGTCTCTAGAAAGGGTCAATTCCCAGGCAATTCATTCAGTCATTAAAAAAAATGTTTTCTGTCATTTGTAATTTTAAAAATAATACATAGTAGATGGTATTGCAACAGCACTGTATGGTGACAGAGGGTAGCTTCACTTGAGTTAGCATAGCATAGTCTAAACTTGTTGAATCACTGTATTGGACACTTGAAAGTAATGTAACACTGCACATGAACTATAGTAAAAAACAATTAAAATTAAATTATATTTGTAGTGAAATCAATGCAAGGTATTTTATTTTGATATCTTCCTATCTCTTTCAAATCTCAACAAACTCATGCTACTGCATTCTTATATTTAATGGTACATATTAGATGGGTCTATATTTTCAAAAACTGTTCCAAAGGACCCCTTCTTTAACCAAGATTGCTATGCCTTTCTCTGAATGAGACTGACTGGTCTCAGCTAAGTTAACAGGAGGTATTGTGTGTAAAGTATAAAAGCACAATATTTTACATTTAGTAAGCAGGTATTCAGGTAGTCAAGTGAATGACAGATAAAAGTTTAACATCCATAGGGATATTTGGACTTAATATGCTTCTCTTAAAAATTTAAGTGTATTTCTAATGGGTGAAGCACATGCAGAAATACATTGAAACGTGAAAGACTTCCATGAGCCCTTTATGCACGCCGCCATGTGCCTCCATCAAAGAACAGCAGTTTCAGATACTCTTCCTCTCATAAAAAGAATTCTACAGCCTAAGATGGGACAGTCTACTTGTCATCTTATTTTAATAGCAACTAGGTTATTTTTGCTGGTTCTTGACTCCATTTTTACTGTGTTAATGATTACTTAATGATATATAAGAATTTTTTCCACACAACACCAAAGCAAATCCTCTAAAGAAAATTTTTTGTTAATTTTATTTTCTTATAAATTTTAGTCTTCTTTCATATGATTGTTTTAATATTTCCTCCAAATAACTCATAAATTTAAATGTTATTCTTGTCTAAAAACGTTTGCATTCAATACCCTCATAACATTTTTTTAAAGATTTTTTTATTTTTATTTTTTTTTTATTTGACACAGAGAGAGAGATTACAAGTAGGCAGAGAGGCAGGCAGNAAAGATTTTTTTATTTTTATTTTTTTATTATTTGACACAGAGAGAGAGATTACAAGTAGGCAGAGAGGCAGGCAGAGAGACAGGGAGAGGAGGAAGCAGGCTCCCCGCTGAGCAGAGAGCCCGATGCGGGCCTCGATCTCAGGCCTCTGAGATCATGACCTGAGCCGAAAGCAGAGGCTTTAACCCACTGAGCCACCCAGGTGCCCCCCTCATAACATTTTAACATTTAAAAGGTAGTAGCTCACAATATAGGTGTTCTTAAATCTATTAAGCTTAATAAGGCATCAATTTTAATTCTTTGATATTTATATGAAAAATTATTCTAATTATGACTACAGTAGCATCTAGTAGTTCAATAAACATACTAAACAGGTTCTTATGGTTAGTAGATACACATACATGTTACATTTTTCCACCCAACATTCACCTGACTCAAAACCAGTCAGGGCACAGACCTCTACAACACTAACAATGTGGTGCTTCAATTAACAATTCCCAACTAGTCCTCTCTTTAGCAGCAGTGAATGGTGTTTAAGTGAGTCAGTGAGATCACTCAGTAAAGCAAGCAAGTGCGTGTGTGTACACATAAATTATGCTTGCTTTATTTCTCTTAAAATGCTTCGGTCTTTCTTTTAATGAATTAGTAAAATTAATCTGAGAATTCATGATGCTGTAAAACTAGGGAAGCCTTGGTAATGACTGATGTAGCTTTAAAACTGGTTTATAAAAAGTGAGCCAATAGCATAAAAAAATAATTTGGTATCTACTGAGAATGTTTACTAGATAAAAAATGAATCACTTAACAAGGAAATCCAGTTTGAAATTAGGCCAATTAGGGGGACCCGGGTGGCTCAGGTCAAGATCCCACAGTCCTGGAAAAGAGCCCTACATTGGGCTCCCGGCTCAGTGGGGAGTTTGCTTCTCCCTCTGTCTCTCCTTCTGTGCTCTCTCTCTCAAAAAAAATAAATAAATAAAATTAAATTAAATAAATAAATAAATAAATAAATAAATAAAATCTTTAAAAAAATGAAATTAGGCAGACTAAAGAAATTCTACATTCCCTTTGTGCACTTTTGGAATAGTACATAATTTATATAAGAATATTTGAGAAGTCCTAAAATAGTATATGTAAAAATCAATAATGTATTTTCACTTGAAGGAATCATGTAAAATATTTCATAGTACAGAATTCTTTATATATTTGGACATTAAAAAACTTAATGAAGTCTTAGCTCTTTATTTCAATTAAGTGCAATAATTAAGGATGGATACATATGTGTACATATAGAGGCAAAACACACACACACATATATATAATATATATATAATGAGGAGACTGAGAAGTTAAGATGGCTTCATAACTTTAATAGGTTCTATATCTAAGATCCCTCTGTTTAATTAGTAGCAGAATAGGAACTAGATCTTTTTTTTTTTTTTTTAAGATTTTATTTATTTATTTCACAGAGGGAGAGAGATCACAAGGAGGCAGAGAGGCAGGCAGAGAGAGAGAGGGGGAAGCAGGCTCCCTGCAGAGCAGAGAGCCCGATGCGGGCCTCGATCCCAGGACCCTGAGATCATGACCTGAGCCGAAAGCAGAGGCATCAACCCACTGAGCCACCCAGGCGCCCAGGAACTAGATCTTAGGTTTTTTGCTTCATGTCTAAGTATTCTTTCCATGGTTCTAGGCTTCTTAGAGCCTAAACAGAGTGATGGCATAATTCTTTTATGTTACCATGTCACTATTACTAGCAAGTAAGTGCTAGATAGCTAGTAAGTTTTCAATAGACACCTACTGACTGATCCTATTCAAACTCATTGTGGTCAAGGGAAACCACACTTGTAGTATTCAAAGAATTTTCTCTCAGCATCTTACAATGAAAGAAATATTTCCACATTACAAGTGAAAACAACTAGATTATGAATACCTTAGATTTAATTTAAACATTTAATCTGAAAACAATTCATTAGAGTATTTGCTTGCACTCATTATGATAAATAAATTGAATTAATCCATTTATATTCATAAATACATAAATTCCCATTTTACATATGCAGACTTGAAAATGTCATGGTAAATTTTACCCTGAAATTGTTTTTCAACAAGAATTACTTAGCAAAAATTATTTAACTCTTAAAGAAATTTTTCTAGGATATCAAACTTAGAGTAAAAACCTACATAAAAAATATTTTTTGTGGATTTAAAAAATAGTTTCACAAATGATATACAGAAGTAGTAATGTAATATATAACTATTTTATGGCAGAAAATTTGTTTTCTAACATAAGCGAAGTAACAAGTAGTGCTACATATGATTGAGTGTACAAATGTTACAAATATATTACAGACCTATTATAGGAAGAAATTATTTGTTTAGATTTCTGCAGGAAAAAAAATACTTAATATCAACATAGTCACTTCCTTCCCAAACTTACTCTAATCTGGTTTGGGCTTATCTCCCATGGGTAAATAAAACCTTTCCTACTTCCTTTCTTAGACAAGAAGGATCAGTTCCATGATGCTTGGGATGGACCTAGTCTTGGGTTAAATGCTAAGATAACCTTGGCCCTGGAGATGGGACTCTCTGGAGGTCTTTGGGTGACTGCCGTATTGCTGCTAAAGAGAGCCCAAAACTTGGGTGAGAATTTCACTGAGATTTTGTTTAGCAGTAAAAAAGATAATAGTTCTTTGTAGTACAATATCTATATATTTAAAGCAACATTTTGAAATTACTTCAGTTGGCCCAACTTCGTGACTTAGGCAAGACATGCTGACATGAAGAAATTATTTCATTATTGTTATTGTCGTTAACTACAACAATATATGGGGTTTTAACCACTTCCTATGGGCCAGACACTGTTCTAGACATTTTATACACATCAAATAATTAATTTTTAATAAGATATGTACTTTTATTATCCCCATTTTATGGATGAAGAAACTGAAGATCAGAGGAGTTATACAACTTTAAATTGCAAAGCTTGTTAAGTGTCAGAGTTGGTACTCAAACCCAAGTCTGATTAAAGGGCAACTCCTTAACCTCTACAACTTTGAAGTTTTTCATGTAAAACTGCTTTAATAATTTTATTAAATGATCTGTATAGTGTATAATATATATAAGGCATTATGAAGTTTATTCTACTTACATTCACATTTCTTCTTACTCATCTTTCCACAGTAGTTTCTTGTTTTATTATTATTTATTTTATTTTATTTTTCTAAAGATTTTATTTATTTATTTGACAGAGAGAGATACAGCAAAAGAGGGAACACCAGGAGGGGGACTGGGAGAGGGAGAAGCAGGCTTTCCCGCAGAGCAGGGAGCCCGATGCAGGGCTTGATCCCAGGACCCTCCCAGGACCCTGGGATTATGACCTGAACTGAAGGCAGAGGTTTAACGACTGAGGTACCCAAGTGCCCCAGTAGTTTCTTGTTTTAAATAAGCCACAGAAAAACCAAGACTACTTCAATCTCCACTAATTTCTAAGACTGACTCCCAAAGTATTTTAGTCCAATTTTTCTGTCAAAATGACTAACTTCATTTAATGAAGAAAGTAAGCTGATTAAATGATTAGCATACTAGAGATCGATTCTCAAGATATCCTTAAGAAAGGACTGTTTTGTTTTTATAACGTCACAAGCCACAAAGCTTTACTGTAATTATTTTTAACACCTATCTTCCCTGATGGACTATAAACAAGAGAGTCACATCGATATTATTCATGACTATGCCTCTAATGTCTAGTGCCATACCTGATGTAAAGCAGGTTGTCAGTAAGAATTTACAGAATGAATGAATTGGGTTTGCTCTTTTATCTCTTAAGTTTATTTCATAAAGATCCCACCATAAATAGTAGATTACTGGAAGTACACCTGTTTCATATAATATTTTATATATTTTTATGACTATATTAATATTTAAGGTGCCACAAATGTCCTCCAAATAATCCTTCAGATTTATATCAGCAAGAATTCCTTCTTTATACACTTGTGTCATAGATTCTTAAAAGAATGGATGCTAGTAGGCATTCTACTTTATTTCCCGCATTTAAAAGGTTCTTCCTTATATAATGAACTGAAAATGTTCTTTCCTCTCCAACAACTGTAAACACTAACTTTTATTAAAATTTTCCTTTCTCAAACTTCCAATTTGATACTTTCATTAATCACCACTTTTTCTGTCAGTATTAGCCCCAAAATTCCAAACAGAAGCCATTATATTACAACATATGCAACAATCAGATACTGCATTGTTATATTTAAAAGTTATATAATTAAAAACTGATAACCTTTGGTAGACCTTTGTTTGCTTAGAAACAAGGGTTATTTTTCATTCATTTCAAGTGAAAGAAATGTTACATATCATCTTCCATCTGTGATGCTTATATATATCTCTACATTTTTGAAATATCTTGGTGTGGCTAATGCCCAATTCTCTAGCCAACATCACAGACCAATCAAAGTGAACTGCACAGAAGCAAAAAGAGTTGTCAAAAAAATGGAATGTCATGGGCATTGGAAGGCATGTTACCTAGCAAGGAACATTTCCCTCAGGACACTCCTGGGAGGTGTGGAAAGGAAATCTTTTGTCCAGCACTGATAAGCAGACCTGCCTAGGTATTTGAGCTAAGAACTTCAAATCAGAATATTGAGGCTGTGATCTTCTTTTGAGTATATCCAGGAAAAACTAAATTTAGACGTCACTGCAGAGATGAAATTCAACATAATAATTTTAAGTTAAAAGTTAGCAATGGACTTAATTTTGATTTTTCTGTTTGAAAAAGACTTTTTAAAATATTTTAAATAACTTACATACTTTAGTAGTAAGTTAGGGAAACATCATTTTCTGTTATAAAACTAAGCTTTTCAAATTTTAGTTGCATACTAGGTTGTATGCTCTGATTCAATTTATGTATACTATCAGATGAACAGAAAACAGCTAGTCTTCAATGAGAGCTTTTAAAAGTTTTGACAGATTGAACACATAAAACTAATTTTATAATTCTTCAAACATCACTTGTGTCTTTCCCTTAGATGAGATTCCATGTGCCCCAGAAAGTATAAACGTTTAGGCCTCCAAATGTTCTCCTATTTTATTTTCAGAAATTTAATAAATATGTGTATTAGAATATATAAAAGAAACATGAGTTTTACATTTTCTTTCAAAAAGAGGTAAAAGTTGATTAAGGAAATCATACTGCTATTAAGAAATGTCTACATGTAACAACCCAATGACATAAAAGGAATGATAAATAAATCCCAGTACTAGCTTGATAATAGAATAGTTGCTAAGAGAGGAGAGCAGTTATTTTATGGTTGACATCTTTTAATTAACTTAAATTCAGCTGAAGAAATCAGGGTCCTCATTCACTGCATTCAATCCTGAAATGTTAAAGCATCCTGTAAGCATCACAGCATAGCTCATAGCAACTTCTGCCTTTCCAAAGTACTGGTTCCAGTTGCAATTTTACATTTGTCTGTATAATTTCTTCTACACTGTAATTACTATCTACAGTGGAAGTTCAAGAGCAGTTAGAAAGTATCTCTGTTTTTAATGGAGTCATTTTATCCTCAGCACCTAGATGAATGGATGACACATAACAGATAATCTATTAAAATTGGAATTATGAGGTAGATGCATTGAAGGACAGATGTTGCCATCTAGAGTACTTAGCTCACTGTCAAAATTTGGATGCTTACATAATGATAGATGCTATGCTAGGTGCTTGCCACATGTGCAATTCCTGATATGGTTATTATTAAGCTCTAGAAAATAGTTAAAAACATGGTCACATTCAGTTACCATCATTTTGACATCTCTAATTGAGCAGAAAAATTACTCAAACTACGTCAATCTCAAAAATTTTAAGTTTGACAAGAATCACAATATATTATTAATATCTGAGCTTTATCACCCATTATCCAGTTATCACAAAGCTACTATGTCCTTGAGGATACTAAAATAAGCTCTGATAAACAGCAATTCTTGATTTCAACCTTTGTAGGCTACTACTTCCACTCCTGTCCAAAGTTAACATAACTAATCACAAATCTGATAGGGACAAAGAAGTCCAAACAAAGGGATATAAAGGAAGCAAATACAAAGAGAATAAAAATACTAGGTTTAAGGTAACTTGAAGCAAGTAACTTAAATTATTTTCTCAATGCAAACCTGTGTAAGGCAGGTGAAAGAGGTCTGATTTTATCACCAAAATTTGATACTGTGCTAATTATGAATAGATATTCCACTTCATTTTAGCTATATAAACATCTAATCCTGACCATTTAATATTTTCCAGAAGTGTCACAGCAATGGTACAGTTGTAAAGACCTAATGTTAAGTGGATTTCATTACATGATATATTTTTTCTCTCCCCTGCTCCTCCCAATCATTTTACAATGGAAGTAAAAAACAAAATAGAGATCAACAGACTATTCTACCACAAAACTTATATGACATTTACTTTAGTGAGAAACTTCTAATTCAGTTTGGTATAAATTTGTTTTTTAAAAATGTTAAGCTTCACTCAAACAATATTTATAATATGCCATTTCTTAAAGATAACTATAGAACTACAAAAAAGCCGAATCTGTTAAACTATATGAATTATATAACTGATTTTTCATATTTTTAATTAGTATTTTCTTATCTACATTAAGCATACAAAACATCTGTAAAACCATTTTTTGCACTTACTTTATTACAAATGTAAGTCACAGACATATAAATTCAAACATTTGTCCTAGATTTTTAAAGTTCTAAAATTTTAATTCAAATAATAAGTTGGTATGTTTTATACACACACATACACACACAGACACATTATAATTTAAATGAAAACTCTTACCATTGATTTTCTTTTGATAGTTAATCACTCCATTAGTTTTTTCTTGATAGGGCCTTCCTATGTCAAGCAGACAGTAGCCAAATCACAAAAGGACATTTGGACGCTCACGTCTTCTGATGCGAGTTTTCGGCCAATTGCCAGTTGAGAATTTAAACTGAAACTAAATTACCCAAACTTTATTAAGTTGTTTCCATACCCACCAACTGATAATGAGCAATGATTCTAAACTGGAAAATAAAGTGAGTGACTTTGATTTATCTCCTTTCAAGTAGTCATAACAGTATGTTTAAGAAGAAATGCTAGGACAAAAAGAAAGAAAAAACCCTCTAAAATTCTAATCTCTTCAGAGAACAGTTTTAAGTAAACAATTTTTTTAACAAAGTTCCCCAATTATTTTGTAATCCAAATTAACACACAATAAAGATGGCATGTATTCAATGATATATCTATAAATTACAGAGTATCAAATTTAAATTCTGTCAAGCACTGACTGTACCTTAAAACTAATTGTAATATTTGGAAACATTTTGATAGTATCATCTACATTCATAAAATATTTACTAAATAAAAAACTACTTGTAGTAGTACATACCACAAGAAGTTGAAGTTTACATTGAAAAGACATGCCCTGCCTGCAAATATCATGCTTTGCATTGAGAAGACAAAAATCTATGGATGCAAATTTTAATTATAGTATAAAAACAGCTCAGCTCCTTTTCTGCACAAAATTTAGGCTCTTTTTCTCTCAATTATTATAGGTAATCTTTGTGATTTTTGACCACTAATCTTTGATTGTTAAGTTTTATAGTCTGTTTTGATGCTTCTCAAATATTAGTCATATTAAATTGTTCTTATATGTTGTTAAGATATGCTGCAGAGCTCCAATCATCTCTGCCCACTACAGAAGTTGACCCATTTCAATAATTTTTTATCTTTGACAATTTAGGTATTTGGAAAATATACAATGGAATAAAGCTAAAAGGAAAACCTGAAAGGAATGGAAAACATCCTTATCTTCCTGAATTATCACATTTACCATTTATCAGAAGTTGTTACTGAATGTCAGTAGTCTAAAATTAAGTGCGCATAACTAGATAATTATGTAATGCTCAGATTAGAATGCTGAATATAACATGTACCCGATTCCCATATATTCCATGTACCCATTCTATCTCTCATACACATACAAGAGCACATGTGTATGTGCACGTGCACATCTATCCAACCTACCCCCAACAGTCCTTCTGCTACCAATAACCTGATACTAAAGTAGTATATAAGAGAGTATATAAGGTGAATAATCAATTTCTGGTTAAATCAAGATAAACTGACTTCAGAACAAAGTCCAGAGCTTAACAAAACTGCTATGTCTTTGAGTTATTCACGATGACCCCAATTTGATATCCTAGAAAAGGCTCATTCCACTTTATACAATGATTTTAATCCAAAAACCTCAATAGTAATAACATTTATAAACTACTCAGTGACTAACAGAATTCTTTCTTGGGTACTAAGAGATACAAAGGAAAGATTAAATTCCTTTCTCAGCAAGCTTATAATCTACAACTTAACACAGGGGTGGAGGGAGGAGAAAAACAGCTCATAAAAACATATAAATGGTTAGATTTCCATGAAAGAAACAAGCACACTAGAGCAGCTTAAATTGTTTGAATAGGTTTGCCATATGTGGGGCTGATCTGAGAAGACTTTATAACAAGAACATTTTTAAAGCAGAAAATATACAACCACTTTATTCTTATTTAGCCTGATGGAACCCACAGGGCAAAAACTAATTACAGAACACAACTATAGACATAGTCATGTCCTTACTCTGGAAAAAAGATCAAAGATCTATTATTTAGTCAAATGAAATTATAGAACATTGGGTATATTTAAAAAATGGGTCTTTACTACACATGAAACAATTCTCAACTTGCTTATGTCACTCACCCTAATAATTCCAATCATTATGGCAGTAATTTAATTTTTAATACAAGATACATAATCCTGAAGAGTACTATCAGATTAACAAAATCATGAATCAAAGAAAGCACACAATGATTTCCTTGGTGTGAGTAACATCGATAATGCACCTAACACAACAAAACTAGTTTCATATCCCACCAATGATTGGCAGGTCAGCAAGGGACCTGCCAGTGTCTTTATGTGTTTGTATAGATCTTAAATATATTCTACTAATGTACTCAATGAGTTTCAGATTTCAACACTACCTCTAATTTTATAAACAAAGAAACTCTTCCAGTAATATGACATTATTTGTGTAGTCACACAGGTAGTCAGGAGCAAAATTAAGACCCCTCAAGAACAAATGCTTTTTTTTTTTTTTACCATAATCAGGGAAAGAAACAGTTTCAACTCAGAAACAGATATAATTTTATTAGAAAGATTTCAACTTTTTAACCTCCAAATTAAATCTCATTCAAATCAGCAGCCCCAGCAAATGCAAAGTACCCATTCATAAAGTTAGGGAAATAAAGCTGTATGATTGAATTAAACCCTCTTTATAAGCTTTAAGGCATGCATTCAGTTTTATACCAAACTCTTACAGACTAAGAACATGGGTTTGAGGAATATATACAATTGTATCAAATGTTTTTTATAGAAAAGACAATTTCCTAGAATTTGCCATGACATCACTTGTATTTTTCTTTCACTGGCACCCGATGTTATTCAGTTTTTCATAGGATTGTCTAGCAATTCAAGCACACTACATAGATAGCATTAGAAATAAAAAGTCTCATTTTGACTGCTTCAGGTGATATAACTAATCCCAACGGTGTATAAATGGGCAGCAAGAGAGGTTCAGAATATTTGTAAAGGGGAAATATAAAAAGAAATAATCAAAAGACTGCTTAGATTTAGTTGTAAGAATAAAAGTTGGCTACTAACTCATATGAGATTTCATTGTCTCTCCAGTCATAACCCATGTTTCTAGTGAAACAACATGCTTTTAGTTCAATTGGTCTCAAAAGTCAGAGGATTCATTCGGCAAAACCTAAAATCATTCACTACTCACCAAAACTCTTTTGAACAGGCAATGGTGCTAAACAAATTAATTCCACCCTACCACTACCACAACAATCACAAGTCTGTACTTAGGAACAAAACTCAATAATAAAGCTCATTTATTTCCTTTGGAAGTGAGAATCCTTGCTTGTTACACTGAACTCACCTTAAATTTCATACATCATTTTTAAACATAAGAAAATTTTAAATCGCATCTTTTATTTACTGTGAGACAGTCTCCTTTTATGCCTTTTTGTTTTTTCCCCTCCCATACTATCAAAATTTAATGGCACTAGGTGTATATTTAGAGCACTTATTAAGTGCACGATATCCTCAAGATCTGATCTGTAAATGGATTAACTAAAAGCTATGGATGATTATAAAATTTCATAACAACAAATATGTGATTTATTAGAGCACCCAAGCAGGACTGTTTCAGATTACTGAAACTTGCTGCAATAGGGTGCATCACTGATGTGGCACTAGTAAATACAAAATGGCCTTGAGAACTCTACAGGGTTTTTAACTTGTCTACATGGTTTCCAGGTTAACATCTAGCTTTGTAGTAAAGAAACAGCACTCATCACATTAGCTTATGAACTCTGAAGATAGCAGCAAAATATTTCAATATGATTAGTCTTATTGGCTGAAAAAAAAATGTTTCCCACATTTTATTAAAAAATATTTTTCTTGCTTCTGAACTTGTATTTGTCTTCAAAAATATTCCACCTCATTTTATTCATATGAGTAACCAAATTAATCAACAATATCTTGTCATATACCACTTATTTCTGATTAAAAAGATATTAAAAGCTACCATATTTTAGGGATACTGACTCATTAATCATTATAGTATGGGCAAGTATCATTTCCAAAGTAAGTGGGTCACTTATTTTAAAACATAAGGAAAGGGAACTAGCATTTGTTAAAGTATCTCCTACACTAGGTTTAAAATCCATTATTTTTAAATTCTCACAACCCTGAGAGATTGGTATAACATACCCATTTTATAGTTGTGAACTTGTCTAAGATTCTGGTGCTATTAAATGATCCAGTTACAACAGCTATCATTGTTTGTCTAGCTCCAAAATCTAAGCCCAACCTTCTTACAATAACTATCTGGAACACATGCCAAGTACCATGCTTTTTGGAAAAAAAAGCGGTGGGGGCTGGGTATGAGGGAGCAGGCTCATGGAACAGAAAGGGAGGCACCAAATGATATAAAAGTAAACATCATGAAGTCCAAGTACTTCCCTCACCGAAGAGCTCTTCAAGCCTATTAAGAACCTTCTTTCTCTTACTTAATTCACAAATACCCTTCTCGCATGCTAGTAGCCATGTGAATATCCAGCTTTGACAAATAGAAACACCATTTAACAAAACTCAAAAGAATAGTTATTGAAAACTGTTTACTGGTTTTTTTTTTTAAGATTTTATTTATTTATTTGACACACAGAGAGAGAACCCAAGAGGGGGAGTAGCAGGCAGAAGGAGAGGGAGAAGCAGGCTTCCCACAGAGCAGGGGGACCCCGATGTGGGACTCGATCCCAGGACCCTGGGATCATGACCTGAGTCAAAGGCAGTCCCTTAACCAACTGAGCCACCCAGGTGCCTGAAAACTGTTTACTGTTAAAGACGAATGGCCCTATGACATACCTCAGTAGCCCCTGAAGACACTGTGTTAACAAGTATCCCTCAATCCAGAGTCATTAAAATATATTAGTCTTAAAAAATAGATAAAATAAAAATATATTAGTCTTTCTAAGGTACTTTACAATAAGAATGGTTCAGATGAAATGTTTTCACAATCAAAGAAGGTAAGCATCTATTATCTGGAAAATATACTAATTGAATATCTAATGATAACAAACTTATTTTATCTAGAAACTTTCAGGAAGTATACATATAATCATTTTATATTTTCAAAACAGGATACAGCAGTGTGAAATCAAGCATTGCTAATTTAGAGGAAAAAAACAGCATTAAAAATCCCAAAAGGTATAAAATTCTTAATTTCAGCAAAACTATGGGCCCTGCCTTAACACAAAAACTGCCATAAACTACACTCCTTTCAAAGTTAAAAATATTTCATAATAGTCTTTTACAGCCTTTACTACTTCAAAAATACAGGTGAAATATTTGTTGTTCCAATATAATTTCCTTCTCTCTTCCCTTATCTCTGGTACCATAACACTTAAGACTTCTCATTTTAACTTGAAGAAAGATGCTATCATTTAATATGACAAGTGGAACAAATTTACATTTAAGATTTTCATAGGGTCTTTAGGAGTCTTGATGCTCTCAATATCTGACTACATACAGGTTGAATCTTTAAGAAATGTTACAGCTTCTGTGCTCAAACAGTTTCTCTAGCATCTTAAACAAGGTCTCACACAATCATTAGCACTGCAGTAGGTCATTTAACATGTGTATGTGTGACCCTCTGCACAGTCACAACACTAAAACATTGTAGTTATTTACTTGCTCCATTACCTGGATTTGGGGTGGGGGGAGTCAAAAGAGGCCCAGTTCCACACAAAGAACTAACATAGCACCCCATGAAACAAGGAAAGTTTAGTTGAAAGGGAACCAAATAACAGAAAGTCAGGCCTGGTCACACAGAGGAACAAAGCTGGCAACTGAGAAGCATAACCCATTTTGGCCTAGATTTGTTTGTAATGACAGTGTGACCCAGATACTAAATATTTGGCTAATATTTAGAAATCTGAAAACTGAAAGAAATTAAATACATGGTCAGCTGGTTAAACATTTTAGTAGAAAAAAAATACTTTAGTCAAAATGATAGGTGCTTAAAATATATAATTAGCATTTCTACACAAAGATTTTTAAAACTTTAAAAATAGACATTTTTGTTTTGTAAGGATAACACCACCTNTACTTTAGTCAAAATGATAGGTGCTTAAAATATATAATTAGCATTTTTACACAAAGATTTTTAAAACTTTAAAAATAGACATTTTTGTTTTGTAAGGATAACACCACCTATTACAGAGATCATGGTATAAAGATCTTTTGAAGAGCAGAAGGAGATTATACATTTTTTCAAAAGTAAAGCTTATTTAAAGAAACTGTGTTTATCTAAGCTAAATTTGTTCCATTTGTGGCCCATACCTACCATTTATTCTACAGAATTNCAAAGTAAAGCTTATTTAAAGAAACTGTTTATCTAAGCTAAATTTGTTCCATTTGTGGCCCATACCTACCATTTATTCTACAGAATTGTCTATTAAGTGACAAGAAAATGTTTGAAAAAAAAAGTCCTCAATAGCTATAAAAGTTTTGCTAATGAGGGTGCTGGAACAGGAGACAGAACACACTCATCACAGACCCCCCTCATTCTGCCCGGTATTGAGAGGGAAGCGTGGTGGGGCTACACAGGGGTGTTTCTCAAGTTCCAGAGAGCACATACTTCTTAATGCACCTGCAGTGGACCATGCTGAGGGCTTATCCAGCCTTCCTCTGCTTACCCCTTCCATGATTTGACTCATGATTTGATTCATGATCCATGATTTGATTCAGTATCCAAGTCTCTCCTACCAGTTCAGTGCACCTCAGGGAAAGCTGACTGACCCTGAGCTAGGAGCCTAGACCACAATGCGTCTAATCCATTATTATGGTAAGCCCATTCCCCCTTGCCAATGATTAGTTTAGGTATTTCAGAATTAGACAAATTTAGGTTGACGAGAAGCAAGCAGGGGTGAAGAAGGTAAAAGGTAACTGCTTAAGGAAAAGAAAAAATAGCTGTATTGCCCTTGAAAGTGAAGTCGTCTGCTCTCTGTGGATCTGAAAGAAGAAACACGTAATCCTGACTGCACCTGGTAGCTGTTCCATGACTATAGCATTGGAAGAAGGGCAATACTGTGTAGACAAAGTAGAACAGAAAAACCAGCTGAGTCCCTGAAGAAATCATGGAGCCACTGGCTTAACTAACAATGTATGTCTTACTTAAGGTGCTTTCTTACATGAGGCAATTAAATTCTTTTTATTTAAGCCCAAATCAGGTGAATTTGGAAACTAATTAGTTTTTGGAAAATAAGCGCCAAGTTCTAAATAATTTCAGGAAATTATAACATCTATTTTTACCTATTTCTGGCTTTTAAAGAAAAGTGCTATATATGACTTTTGTGTATTTTCTTAATTGCCTACAATGATCGTGTATTATATATGATATTGGGAGGACGGTATTTAAAACATCTGAGTGTACCAAACAATCGGGCCTCTTTTTGATCATTAATATAAAAGTTAGATATGCTTTTAAGGGTCCATCATCTACTCAGATTGCTGTAGTCTGATTTCTCTCTGATGTCACATGTCTCTTATTTTTGCTATACTTATATTTTGGTCTTAACTGTTTAAGAGAGAACCACCAGACTTTCCTCTATTTCACTGGCTCCCTATACCCTATCCACTTCCTTTCCACTCTGAGTTTCCAGTTATCCATATTCAGATAGTTGAACCTGTTAGAAATACATTCTGAAGCATACAAAATTATTCTGGGGACAGTGAACTCCTCTTTGAACTTAGTTTAAACTAAAAATACCACCTAGATAATTAGTTTTTTACTTCTTAGAAAAAGTACCTTCACTCCTCTTTCTTTTCTTCTTTCCTTCCTTATTTTGACATTTATTTTGCCTAGGAATAATTTGATCTTTTACCTATATGTAGAAGACCTCCATAAAGCAGAGGATTTAAAACAGAGACCTGTGGACCAAATGTATTCCACAGGCATATTTTGCACGGTAGTGCTAAAGTATTTTTAAAACATCTGAATTAGTTACCAACTAATTTGCATAAAGATATGTATTTTAGGATCTTGCTGAAAAACTTGGCAACAATCAGTGTGAATACTCACATGGACACAATCAAATGGAACAGAATACTAGCTGTCCCCTGCCCCACTAAGATGAGCACAGACTTTCTAGAAGTCTAGTTTCCGTATAGTTCCCTAAATGGCCTAATTCTTCATAGTCAAAAGTCCTTATAGGTATTTGATTACGCTACCTCTGATACAACAGCTAATAACAGCCAGAAGTACACAAAAGAAACTGTTAGCTAAGAAAATGAAGCTGTTCTTAAGGCATTCAGGGAAATATATTTCTAAAGCTTTGTCTTCTTGAATCTTCTAATTTAACTAGGAGTCTATTTCTAAAACCAATGATCCAGCAATAACTTTTATCATAATAAAGAAAAAAGTGTTTCTTAATAGAATGTTACTTGAAACAGAATGATTTAAATTCCTCATCTGAGTTTCAACCAATCAATGAAGAATAGGAGAATCCTATATATTTAGCCAACTTTCAAATGTGATGCAGATTAAAGAGTGGTATAAACAAAATAACATGCTTTATATGTGTACACACTATGTATATACAAAATTACTTACATCCTTTGCCATATAAATTAAGATGCCAAATTCTCTTTTGAAACTAAGCTCTCCCTATACTATTTAATGGAATTAAATAAACAACAGGAATTAGCTCAAATCACAAATTATTTAAGGAATAATGCTTTCTAAATTATATAATATAATCACTTCCTAACATTAAGCTCAAGCTTTTGAAAGGATTTTAGAGATGATCTTGTACTCAGACTCTACAGATGAAACAATAATAATACCGGTTTTGTATCTCTGTCAAATCCCTAGGCCTTATCTATCTCAAAAATTTCAAATCTATCACCTTCTCTCCAACTCAACAGCTGTATCCATCATCTCCAACTTCATGTGCAGAAAGAGCTTGTAACAACAGGCTTCTACGTTCACTGCAGTCAAATTCATGTTTTTTGAATGAAAATTTAATCATATTACACCTCTGCTTAAGACCCTGTAGCCTCTAGGATAAAGGGTAAAGGATAAAGGCTAAGACCCGGTAGCTTCTAGAATAAAGGCTAAAATCCTGAAGATCACATCGCCTCTCTCCTGCAATCTTTTCCATCTTTATTTCTCCTTCTTCTCAATGCTCAGCTAACACTGGAACCCTTTCAGTTCTTTTGCTTTTGCAGACAGTATTTCTGCTGTCTGACATACAAAAATAGCATTTAATAAATATTTTTTGAATAATGAATCTCTTGAAATTGAAGTTAATTGATAACTTGTTGAGAAGGCAGCATAGTACAGTAGACAGTACACTTATCTGGAAGTATTGAAGATCTGTCCCAGATCTACTACTTATTATGTGACTTTAAGTCTCAAACACTCAGATTCTTTACCTTAATAACACTATCCAACACCTGCTCTGTCTTCCTTATGTAGGTATTGGGAGGGAAAAAAAGAAATAGTCTATTTTCTCGACTCTAAAATGTGTATTTTTTTCACTTCAACTTTTTTCAGATCAAGAGGAGTCCTAGAGTAGATATCAGAAGAACCCTGTCTATCATTACACATGTTATAATACCTTGTCACTGTCTATCCAAGTGTGAACTTAGACACGACCAAAAATATACCTTTTATCGGTCATCTCAGTTATCTGCATTGATAGAACCATATACAGTTGAGTTTTAACCTCATGTTAAATTCTTCTGGATGACTTTCAAGAGAAGTTACTTAACTTCTAGTAATAGGTAATATAATTAGTAAAAAAAAAAAAAGCTACCAGTTTAAATAGGAAATGGAAACCAAGCCAAAGTAATTGCTAGATGTGCCTCAGAAGTATGTTATCAATCTTAAAGGTGTTAGGGGTCAAGAGTAGCATGTGGCTACATACATTGCCTGTGGCTAAAAGTAATTCAGGATAATCCCTAGATACAGTGCTTCTCCTCTGTCCTGCAACAAAAGTATTTCATTTTTCCAAAAACAGAGGGAAAAGTTATTAAATCAAAGCATGTGCCTTACAATTATTGATTTCTTCGAATTAAGCAAATATAGTAACATGCATGAACATATTCTGCAAATTAAGTGCTACACAAATAGGTAGTTTTAAAGATGACCACTGTGTGTTGTGTACAGAAGATAATGCTTTACATAAAACTTAAAACCTTCTCCCAAAAATCACTTATAATGTCAATGCTTAAAAATAAGATGAAACAAGATTCCTCTAATTTTTTAGAAGAATGAAACATTCTCCCTTTTAGTAGGCAGACTTGACAAAACTGACTCTACTTCTTTTGTCCTGTTCTCACTTTCAGCACTTCTCACACAATCCATCACACTGTCATATGTCCAATTCTTTCAAATATTTTCCTTGGAATTCTAATATATAATCACTACTACTGACCAAAAATTCTTCCTTTGTTTATCCCCATTCTTTCAACTGTCTGTTACACTTAACGTGATTTTCAATTTGTGTCTTTGTGTATATTGTTTAAAGCTAAATCAATATCCTCTTCAATCTAACCTTTAAGGGCAAAACAGGACACGGGCTTTTACTGATTTTTATATAAACAGTACTGGTTTTCTAGGACTTCCTCACCTGATGACCAAAACTATGTACTGACTATGACAGGTTGGTGGCACTGGTGACTACTGAGACTGGGACAAACAACAGCTGCCTCAAACAGAATCAAACCTTTGACAATTAGTACCAAGAACAATTCTTTGCTCTCTTGAGCAAAGAAAGTATAGTATCTCTATGCCCTTCTTATAAATGACCACTGGAAAATTATGTATCTCTTCAGACTTCTTTCTCTGAATCAGTTTGTTAATCCCTATGTGAAGGACTTATTATACATTAGGTCATAAACAAATTTTGGAAGATGACCTAAGAAGACTGCTTAGGGAAAGCCACAAGACTTTCCTGAAAAATGAAAGGCAGAATAGAATGTAGAACTATGGCAAATAAGGGCAGCCAATTTGTTTAAACTTTTCTACCAAACAGCAGTTCATTATGCTATAAACAGCCCATATAGACAGTTTATAAAGAATTTTGAATGATATACTTAGAAGACCTATAAATTATATAATCATTATAAACTTTATTCAGAGTGAAACTATCAATATGCCTTGATAGGACCAGTAAGACTTTAGGTAAATTATTACTTGTCATTAAAAACATACTTTTAAGTACTAGCATCACAAATATATATGTATATTAATTAAACATGAAAACATGGAAAAAGGGTGGGAGAGGAGTAACTGAATTTCCAGCTCGATGCTGTGTACTTCCAAACAAATCATCTCATTTAACTGCTAAATTATCATATGATGCTTACATTACCATGTACAGCTGATAAAATAGTGAATTCTAGTATAAAGTCACCTTATAATCCTATGTGCCTGACCATACCAGTTTGTGAAATGTGGAATGGCAAACAGCTAAATTCAGAGAAAAATTCTATTCCCCTGTGATAGAGTCTAAGTTTCCAAAGTTGGCTATAAGAATATATCCCAACCCATTTGCTCTTTTATAGTGTGATTTCCTGCACAAAGAAGTAAAACCTATTGCCCCTCCCCTCGATCTGGGCTGGTCTTGTGACCTGTTTTGACCAACAGAATGGGCAGAAGTGATTCTGGGTAACTCCAGAATCTCAGCCTTTACCTTTCAGAACATTCCTTCTTAGAATCCAGCAGTCTTACTGTGAGGGAGCCCAACTAACATCACAGAGAAGCACCCTTACTTAAGGAGAACTAAGGACCAGGGGCCAGTAACTGGCATCCATTGCCAGTCATGTGATGGGGCCATTTGAGACTACCTGTCTTCCTAGCATCCCAACAAAGACCATACAATGCAGAAGATAACCCTTAAAATGATGAGAAATAATAAATTATTGGTTAAGCCGCTAAACCTTGGGGTGGTTATGCAGCAATTCATAAGTGAAATACTATTCTCCTTAGAAATAAATTTCAACAATACCAGTGTCAGCACTTAAATGGCCAATAAAAACTAAAATTATTTGGTTTCTATGACTAATGAAATAGAATTGTGAAAAGCAATGGTAAAGCCTAAGTTTTAAGAATTACTAAGGGTTACATTTAGTTTAAATTAAAAAAAAATGTGTTTCAGTGCTTAAAATCACAATGTGTCATAAAATCACAATGACTATTCACAGATAAAATTAACATTGACTGAATTACTAAGTCTTAAAATAAGAAAATAAGATGGCATCACTTTCAGTTAAAGAAAAGAAAGGAAAATAGGCAACAGAGAAGAGTTTGGTTATATCAAAACAGATAACCCAGATCAGATTTATTAGCCTATGTATTATAGATTACCATCATATGAAGAACAACATACAATAAAATATATAGCAATGAATTATGCTAAACATAGTATTTTATCTTATTCAGAAACTTCTTCAAAGAAGAACTAAAGTATTAGCACACTGGAGAAGCTGCAAAATATCAAATATTCATAGATATTTCCTGTGGATAGAAGTCTGGACTGTCTTACATTAAACCCCTATAAAAGTATTGTTATACCATGAAATATGCTGAATATAGACAAATTTCAAGAAATACTTTTAGATACCTCTTAAGGATATCAGATGCTAATTTATTACAAAAAAAAAGAATGTAGTTGATTTACGAAAAATAACTATTATCTCCAGTGGTGTCATTGTCAAAGAGATTATTAGAATAGACAACCGCTCTGATTCAATAAAACACTGAGTCTCTTATGATTTAAATAGCAGAGACAAAATAATATGACATAATCCTACTTTGGTGCTATAATAAAAGACAGAAAAAATGGAATTTCACATAAATATTTAATATAATCTTATCCTTAGAAAATAAAGAATTCTAAAATATCACATATTTTTAAAAAATCTCCTATTTTACTAGACTAACTCCATGTCATTTAATCTACTAAAAAGGTTTCTGAAAAACTAGAGGAAATTCAATGATTTACTCAATTTTAAAACTCAATTTAATTTTGAGGCAGATACTATGAAAGATACTATATACAAAAAAAAAATTGTCTTTTGCTAAAAGAAACTTCCAAGACAACTTTACCATAAGGGTAAGGTCTAATGATTTATAACTACTATATATCTTTTCAGTTGCTACTAGAGAATATACATTTAAAACAGACTCTTCATTTTCTTAGATTGATCCCAGATATTCAGCTAACACTAAGGTTCCAACGATGCCAAAACCCTTGCACATTCACATTGCTCTTTGGCTGCAAAGGATCCTTTTAAAAGAGAGAAAGTGAATATAATGGGGGAGAAAGGAACTGGGGAGGAAGAAAAAGCCGCTTTTGTGCCATATGAATTATTTATTCAGTCAAGCAATGAACTCACTATTTCTAACTCTAACAATCTATCAGGGAACTGTAAAGAGTGAACTCAAAGACTAATAAGGTTTAAAAACTATCACTATTTAGCAAACTAATTTTTTCTACCTAAAAACATTTTTAACTTTATAAATTATGTTTTACAGAATAATTTATATTTCTAATTTATAAGGTTTATAAATCAATTTTTAAAACAGACAAAAATCAGCTAATAACTTTCATCACAAGATATTAAGAATTAATAAACTATTTTTTGTTATTTTTAATTTAGGAAGCTAATTACAAAAATTCTTATCAACATTTTTATTATTACTTCTATTTGTATCTGCTTAATAATTAAGCATCTGAAACTGATTCAAGGAAACCTTGCTCTGCTGGTGAGATCTGTTTTATAGAAATCTCTGGAAGGTAATCTGGTTCTTGATAAGGATAGCCAAGCTAGAGGTGGATTTCCCTCACAACCATTAATGATGTTTGGTTGCCTAAATTATTAATAGAGATTAAGTCTTTGATTAAAGGCACAGATCAAGTACTTGTTTCCTGAAAAGAAAAATAATCAGGATTAATCTATACCTGTCACCTTTCCCTATGTATTCGAGATGATGCAGAATTTTTGCCTCCTTTCTCACCACATAACAAATTACTCTAGAAATACGAAAATATTTTGCCTTTTGTGCGAATGTCTGAATCTTTAACACTCTCCCTCTCTTTTTTTGGCTTGGACTAAGGCGTTTAATAACCTATAACCCACATAGAACCCAACTTCTTTTGAAAAGTTACATACAAATCTCCTTATACTTTCGTTCTCTATTTAAAATTGTTTGAAAATCCCAAGTCTCAACAGAAGTGTCTATAACTTGACTGGACTGTATTCTTCTTCAGATAAAATACCCAAATAGGAAACCAATGTCTCGTCCATTTATTTGGTCTAGCTCCCTCCCTGGTCCAGGTACATATGATTCACCCTGCTTCTGCTTTCCTTTCAGACAAATCACCTGGTCAGATGTCAGCACTGATCCTTGTTTAAACTCATTTTTTTCCCCCCACAGAATGAAAATCAGAGCTGGGAGAGTACTTAGAATTCTCTAGGTTACTGGGGGGTGGGAGGGTAGGGATAGGGTGGATGGGTTATGGATATTGGGGAGGGTTTGTGCTTTGGTGAATGCTGTGAAAGATGTAAGCCTGATGATTCACAGACCTGTACCCCTTGGGCAAATAATAAAAATAAAATTAAAAAAAAAAGAATTCATCTAGGTTTACAGTGTGGAAACTGAGGTCTACACTAGTGAGGTTATTAATCAGATACCTACAATTAGTATGTGGCACAGCAGAGATTAGAAACCATGTTTCCAGACACCATCTGGTACTCTCTGCTACATGTCTCCACCAACTTCCCAAAAGGATCCTGGAATTCATACTGAAGAGCATCAACTGATAAAGGCTTTTGGAAAGCACTTTAGCAATATGTGCTGTGAGGCTTAAAAGGGTTTGCCCAGTAATTCCACTCCTGGGAGTCTATCTTAGGATAAATTGTCAGATAAATTTTATATACAAATATTCATGTTGGGTATTTATAATAAGAACATTTAAGAAAATATATATCCAATAATAAGAGGAGATGGTATATCCAATAAAAGAACTATAATGGAGCAATTTGAAATGTTTACTAAAATTTTATAGTACTGTCATAAAAGGCACTTTCCCATGTTAAGTGGTGCTGTGTGTTTGGGGAAGGGGACAACTTACAAAACTTATGAATGTATACAAAACAAATGTTCTCAATCAAAACCTTCCGGGAAGCCTGGGTGGCTCAGTCGGTTAAGCAGCTGCCTTCAGCTCAGGTCATGATCCCAGGGTTCTGGGATTGAGTCCTGGAGTCCAGCTCCCTGCTCAGCAGGGAGTCTGCTTGTCCCTGTCCCTCTGCTCCTCACCCCGCTCATGTTCTGTCTCTTGCTCTCTCTCAAATGACTAAATAAAATCTTAGAAAAAATCCTTAGCTCTTCATTGAGTGACATTCATTCTATTACATTAAAATGGACAGAAATAAGAGAGGAATCTTATTTTCAATAAGAAGAGGTTATAAGGGAGAGAAAATGATCTTTCTTTACTAACTACATTTACCTTATTTTTTTAATTGGCAGTGCACAATTCATTTTCTTTCTCTAGTGCTTTAATAGGGAACAAAAACTTGCACTGATAATCACTTTAGACTGGAAATAAAATGAATTTTCTAAACCCCGAATAAAACTTCAAGACTCTCCTTATCTAAAGCTGAACTGCATTTTACTTAGAAGAATTGGAATAAATATTTCCAAGTGATTTGAGAAATGTTTTTAAAGTTAGTAAAGCACTATTAGCTATTAAAACACTAAATACCAAAGCTTCTAATGATCCTCAATAGAGGCTTTTCAAAATTCTCACTCTAAAATGTCTGTAAATCTTGTCTAATCTAACCCCGAGTTTAGAGGCTGAACTAGCAGAGGCACAGTCTGAGGAGAGAAAAATATTTTGTGTATCTATCACCAACCAGGCAGTGAAGAAAAAAGGTGGAAAAGATATTCATATTTAAGACTCAAAGGTCTGATAACACATTTATTTACTCTGTAACATATAGTGAAAGAAGACCTGATAATTGACATTATTGAACATGCATGACAAGTGGCAAAAATAGGACACAAATGGAACTTATGTGAAAGTTGACAAAATTCATTAAGCTTATAAAAGCAGGGTTACTGGGGCGTGGGAGTGTAGGGATAGGGTGGCTGGGTTATGGACATTGGGGAGGGTTTGTGCTATGGTGAGTGCTGTGAAAGGTATAAGCCTGATGATTCACAGACCTGTCCCCCTGAGGCAAATAATAATAATAATAATAATAATAATAATAGCTTCTTTTTATAACCAGATAAAAAGTAAAAAATGTTTATTTTTTCTAAGAAGATTTTTTTTCTTTTAGTTATTATTACTTTCTTCAATAAGTGGTTTGTTCTTGACTTCTCAAGACATACTAGATTAAAAACATTCAAATGCCTTATCTACCTCAAAAAGAGAAAAAATGAATATACAAAAGTTCCATTTATATGTTTATTTTTTGTGAAAAGAAACAGTATTACTCTCAGACCAATTTAAGACAAAATGTTAAGGACAACTGGTAAAACATTTAAAAAAGGCATTGTTCCATTCAAATTTTAAGTAATAAACTCCCATTATTCTATCTTATTTTGTCTAAGGTTTCCACGTATCAACAAATCTTATACTCTCTTGTTATTAAGTCTCCCTAACTAGGATTCTGAAATCTACTTCCTAAAAATAACCCTGAAGTAGATGAAACATCCAAGTTGGCAAGAAATTTCTGGTAATTCCAATTTGTAGGAAGGTCAGAGTCTCTCACCCAAATCACCGAACACTTTTTCTTCTGAAACAAAGTGGACGAGATGCAGTTAACAAACTGCAAAGTAGTAGTTCTTCTGTCACAGGGTCCCCTATACACACCTTACATTTTAACAATGACCATTCACACTTTTAACCAACTAAACCCAGTGAGGAAACTGTAGCTTTCACCTCAAACTAACTCTGTGATCTACACCAAATCACATAACTGAGCTGCTCAGTTCCTTTCTATAAAATGACTAGACCAAATGAATTTAAGTCCCTTTTCAATTTAAAATTTTTTATTTCATTTCTCTCAGTCTTTTTCAAATCCTTTTCAAAAGTGATAAGGCACTTAAGAGTAAAAGAAAACATTCTCACCTTTCTCTGACAGTCTGCATTTCCCAGCATTTCAAAACCCTCCTTAAGATCTAGAGAAGTTGATTTCCCTGGTTACATGATGACTCCTATGAATGAATGAGGTCTCTGCTAACAGCTTCCTTTTGGTCACTTTCCTCTTAGACTACTAGTTCCTATAGTCTTCTGCTTAGTCAAGATGAGCACGAAAACGCATAACAGGATTTTCCTCCCATAAAAGATGTTAAGATTTTGTTTTGTTTTGCCTTTATCCATTTTTGGGGAACATCAAGTCTTCTGGAAAGTCAGTCTGTACAGCTGGACAACTTAAAGCACACGAGATCCATATCCACCATATTAGCTAAAGAATGTGACAAACTTAGAGAAAAAAATTAATTTTAGGTTATCACTCTACTTTCCTATAACTTAAGCAATTCCTAAGGTGAAATTAATGTTTCTAAATAATTAGCTTTAATGGAATTTATTATATTTTTAATACAAACCCCTAAAATTGTTTTCATTTATCACAATGTATGCTTTAATCTTTAGCTAAATGAATTTATAGATAAATAGAGTGACTTCAGAGCTCTGTAAATGAAAAGACCAGTCAACAAAAGTGACTAAATGGTTTAGTGAAATGCCTATGGATTTGTAGTTAGCATGTTAGTGGTTAATCTGGGCTTAACCACCTTCACAGCTCACTTCCCCATCCCTCAAATTATTAAAATCAAAACAAGTTCTGGTAGAAAACATCTTCTCCTAGTCAAATCTAGGCAAATCTTTAAATACATTGACTTTCTATATTCTAAAATATCAAAACTATTGGACATTATATCCATGTAATTTAATTACATTTCATTAATTTAAATTTCAACATTTCTTTATTAAATCTGTAAAAAGGCCATAAGATTTAATCACTAAACATTCATTCAGCAAAACAACCCAAAAAATGAATTAGCTAAGTTCTGAACCATTTCATGACTCTAGCTCAGTGTGTTCAAAATAACCCTGAACAAGCTGAAATGTTCAATTTAGCAAGAAATTTCCTACAGTCCTCATCTACAAGGAGGTAAGGGTCTTTTCACCCAAGGCACTAAATAGAGCTTTTCTTCTGAAACAAAGTGCCTGAGGTGCAGCGAACAAACTCTAAAGGTAACTAGTTCTTTTGTAATTTGGTCTCCTACAACCTTCTTATATTTGAACGATTAAGGACTGTTCACAGCTTCTAATCAATTATAACCAGTGAGATGTAGTAGTGTCTGCTACCAAAAGTCATGTGAGCCTGAGAATTTTCCTAATTTTTAAACAGATTATTAGAACCTAAATGAGAAAGCTTAAAATAAGATCCAAAAATTTTTGATTTTCATTACTATAAAGTTAAAATATAAGTTTAATACAAATATTTACTTAAGTATATTTAAGTATACTTTAGTGTTGACGGGTTGGCATTTATAAAATTTCTACAGAAAAACATAAAAATAATGTTTTAATATATATACTGTGCTCACGAACACATGAAAAACCTCGCATGGTATTAACTCCTGTGAGACAATATAATCTAGTTTATTGACAATGGAAAAGTGAGATACTTCCAAATATAATGCCTTAATTTGTCAGTTAGTGTGCCTATAACAGAGCACCTGGATCGAATGAGAACCACAAGTACCAACCAGTAACCCACTTCTTCTGCTTTTATTAATGCATGGAAATCAACAAGGCCTAAGGAGGCTGCAGGGAAAAATATGAAGAAGACAGCAAGTCCACCTACACTCGCACTTTCTCCACAGAAAGGACTGTCACCCCATCCCACAACAAAACTCTATAATAGAAAAAGATAAACGTGGGGATTATGCCAAGTTGACCCCAAGCTTTGTTCTCCTCAAGGCATATTCAGTAAAAAGATCTAAACACACATCTAATTTGACAAGCACTTAAGTTTACAAAGAAGGAGGTGAAAGTGAAATCACACTTGGGGCATTCATGGGTTCTGTGTCAAAGGTCATTTAACAGTATTTCAGGGACTACTTACTAAGATCTGAAGTGGGCAGAGCATAGAGAACCACAAAATCACAGTACATCTGCTCCAGAAGGCACTTTGGAAATCATCTCTTCCAACCTTTCATTATATAAACGTATTTCATAATCTTTGCTTAACTCTGAATTCCCTAAGAGCTATTCAGAGGATGATACTTATTTGTGGGAAACACACACACACACACACACACACACACACACACACACACACACACGGAGAAGCAGGCATAACTATGCAACTGCAAGATGAAAAATTCTATAACTCAAAGTCTGTGCTTTAAACTGATAAAAGTAATTAAATTTTAGGTTTAATATGCTTATAATAAATTACTGGATTTTCATATTTTTCTGGAGGAAAATAGTCAAGACAAATTACAATGCTATCAAAATATATGAAAAGAAATCAGAGCCTTTTAAAACAAACAAAATATGAGACTGAATAATCTTTGTAAAATGAACCAGAATTGATTGCTTAGGTTATTGAAACATTCTGAAAATGTTCAACTTAAAATGTTAACTATAATTTAGTGCTAAAATAAATTTTACTTTTTTCTCTGCCACAAGGGTAATACAGAAAGGAAGCTCTCAAGAGCTTCTTGAAACAACAGCATTCAAAAAGAGACTTGGGGGAGGGGGAGGGTAAAGGGTCAGTAAGGGAACTGGAAATGAATGACAATGCACTGGCCAGTTGCTGAAGATTTAGAAGAGCAAGTGCATTTTATTTTCACCATACTTGAGATGTGTACTCAACAACTACCAAACAAAAAATGGTGAGCCATGGCTGACAGGAACTCAAACAAAATTATGTTCTACCCCTACATTAAGAAAAGTGTGAAAGGATTTTTTTGCAGGGGAGAAATGTAACATTTAGAATTCAATCCTAAGTATGGCTGCAATACCAAGCAAAATTTTAAGCATTCATTTTACATTCTGATTACTTTTGAAGTTTTCCAACAAGATTATCCAAATGACATTCATCTATTCTACTATCTTTTCTCATTTACACATCTCCATCTAATAACTCTTCATTTGTTGAAGACTGTATCATAATCTTCCTCTCTGTCAAAACTCCTATCATATTCTTAGAATCTTCCAATATCTACATATATACCCATAGAATTTCCATAATAAACATCTACTCTATTCCGTTCCTAAGACCTGACCATTTGTTGTAACCCAGAACTCTACCACAACAAATTATAATTTCTTACATGTTATTCTCTGACCAGACTTCCTCTTCTTCCATCTCTCTCAGGCCTTCATTTCTACTACACCCGACAAAGATCTCATGTCCTAGAATCCCTCAGTTTTTTACCAGCTCCCTTCTCCTAGGCTCACACCCTTCCCCACTAGGTCTGCCACTAAATAGCATAAATTACTTAACCTCTCCTTACCCAGTTCCACATCTGTAAAATGGAAATAATAATGTACATCATCTTCATTCATTTATTCAACAGGTATTTGATCCCATTTTGCATGTCAGGTACTGAGAATACAGACAGACAACAAAATAAACTCCCTTCTTTCATGGAATTTACATTCTAGGACTGAGGTTTTACCAGGCCAGTTGTCAGGATTAAATGAGTTAATATTTATAAAGAACAATATATAGCACATAATATGCAACATTTGTCACAGCTCATCATCTAGACTGCTCTTTAATCTCAACACCTTAATTTTCCTAGGCTCATAACTTGTCACTGTACCATTCTGGTAAAATCTTAATCCCAGACTAATGTTACATTCTAATCTCCCATCACTTAATTCAGGTACAGAGGGTATCTAAGTGAATCACAACTTTATCACTTTGTTCCATTAAAAATGCATAGTTTCTAGTCTCAACTGGATCCACAGGTTGGTTCACTGATTATTTCATTTGTTTCTGGTTAGCTTCTTCCCTACTTCACGGGCTTCTTTCTCTCTGCTGGTCTCTACAACGGTGATGCTCCCCAAGATCCTGTCTTCTGCCTTCTTTTATTTTCTTCTCAGCCCATATACCCTCCATATATGGCCCCACAATTTCCAGCCCAGGGCACCCAGTCACATCCCACAGTACCACATTCAAAAGGTCAATTGCCTTGTTAGACCACCCACACTGGTTATCTCAGTACCATCTCAAACTCAAAATATCCAAAACTGATTTCCTTAGCTTCTAAATTGACCCTTACTCATGTATTCTCTGTTTGGTGTCATCCCCATCCATGCAGTCACCCCAGCTAGAAACCCTGGATTTAAGCTTGTCTGCTTCTCCCTCATTGGCCATTTCCAAGTATCAAGTCCTAGTGAATTTATGCTTTACTAACAACAAAACTAAAGAATCTGAAATCTGTTCCTTTTTCTTCATTTCTATTATCACAGCCCTAGTTTAAGCCCCCATCAGAGCCTGTCAAGCCAACTACTTCACAAATGCCTTCCCTGTCTCCAATCTTTTCCCCTTAAAATGTGTCATTCAAAACAGCTACCAGAGTGTTCTATTTAAACCTAAATACGATCAAACCAGGTCCCTGCTTAAAATTCTTCAAAGGCTTCCCAAAGCCTAGAAAGAGAGATAAGTTCAAGCTCATAAATATGGCATTAAAAACCCTCCAGTATTTGATTCCATACCCCTCCATCACTCTCTGTCCCTTATTTATACTCCTACAACACAAACATGCTTCCACTTCCAGAAAAAATCATGCTATTTCTTACCAATGTGCCTTTGCTTATGTTCTCCCCCCATTGGTCCTCTAGATGGCATTCCCCCATTTCCTTCACTTCAATTTTCTCTCTCTGATCCTTTAATATTTGGTTCAGACATTAACTTTTCCAGTAATGCTTTCATTGGCCATTCTTTCCATTTCTCTATATTACAGTGGCTGCACTGTACTACAAATATGTTTTTGTGATTCTACCCATCATTTGCGAGTTCTGTAAGAGCAGAACCCGTTTTACCCATCATTGTATCCCTAGCAATTAGCACAGTGACAACACAGTAGGCAACTATTAAATGTTTGTTACATGATATAACCTTACCTCATACCAAGAATAAATATCAAGTACCAAATTGTAAAATTACATAAACTGAAAATGAAAAGTTAGGTGACTTATTTATCTTTTCTGAATGTTAAGTGCTATGTTATCAGTGGGTCTTCAAGATTAGCTATAGCTCCATTCAACAAAAAGTAGATTTTTAAATTGCTATAGTTTATCCTCCAAATGGTTTCAAGTCTGTACTAAAAGAATAAGTTAATAATTTATAAATGTATTCCTAAGTGTTTTGACATCTGAAAGAAAGATATCTTGTGCCAAAAGCAGGATGTACTTGGTAGAGGAAGGGAATAACAGCATGGAGACTTGAAGCCACAGATTAAACAATGTAGTCATCCTAGAGAACTCATCTGACCCAATTTTTAAAGGAAAAAATTAATACAAATTCCTATAGTCCTTACATTAACACACACAAATAAATTATGGAGTAACACAGCAAGTTTGCATTATAAAAGTCATAATCAAGAGACACATCTCACTTTCTGAGAAACATTTTATGAAGGTTATTGTCCAAATTATTGAAGGCTATTTCATGTAGCATCACGTATAATATACTCTCCCTTTCTGTGTTGAGATGGATTGATCTAAAATAACTGAGAATATCATATGTTATATGATATTTGTCTTCCTAGTAGAGAAGCGGCCAAAACAGATGCAAATGGGACATTGTCATAACCACTCAGAATTCTTTGTGAGCATCTCAAATTACCTAATGGTCAGAACTATAAATTGCTGTACATTCATATGTATTCTTAAAAAATAAATGCCTTTATCTCAGGAAACAAATTGAGGGTTGCTGGAGGGGAGGCGGGTGGAAGGGATGGGGTGGCTGGGTGATGGGCATTGGGGAGGGTATGCGCTATGGTGAGTGCTGTGAATTGTGTAAGACTGATGATTCACAGACCTGTACTCCTGAAACAAATAATACATTCTATGTTAGTAAAAATAAATAAATAAATAAATAAATAAATAAATAAATAAATAAATGCCTTTATTCAACTGCAAGAGCTTTCCTTCTTAATTAAATGTAAATTACTGCTTAAAATATGCTACATAGGTGCTTGATCTTACAAAATAAAAACAGGCCACTAAAATAAATTAAGTAGGAAATACTGTCTTTTCGAAGAATCTCTGAAAGTATATTTAGGCCTCATATACAGTTTCAACTCTGAAAAATCAGTAACAGTAATGTGTTTTGACTGGTAAAACCACAAGTTGCTGAAAGTTAAGTTATCTGAAGTGGCTGACAAAAAGCCATACGCCAAAAAGCTGAACTTTTTAGAGACAACATAGTATCACGAGCATATAGCTATAGGATGAGTTCTCTCAAGAGCCTGTAAAGGCTCCAATTGGGAATAGGGTTTAGAGTTGACCCACGGAAAGACTTTCATGGAGTTATAAAACTCTTGAATTTATATAGAAATTTCGATAAGCTAACATCATATTCTCAATGGTAAAGAACCATTGCTCTAAAGGATTTGTCTGATTCTTCTCTCGTTACCCTTCGTGTGTCACTTTCGAATATTACTACTAGCTTCACAAATCACAACTAACTTTCTCTATTCACAGTTTAACTCTATTTTACCATAAGGATTTTCCAAAAGTACCATGTCAACATCCCTGAATATTGCCTTCTTAAATGTATACACATTTCTGTTAAACTTTCTGATTTTAACTTATGACTCTATGAACTTACCTTCAGAATAAGAGAGAGAGATCACTATTACCATTTATGCATATGGTCATATCTGCAATTAGACTAACAGGTCCTTTGGCCTATATACTTTTCTCAACCCATGAATCTATGGACATAAATTTCATTTTCAAGCACTGTCTAAAAATATCAATTGCAGATATATTTTACAGTCTTGGATAAAAGAAAGGGAATTGCATAATCTTTTCATCATTGTATGACAATATACTAACAACCTTTAAAAATAGTACCCTATTTATTAAAGAATACTGAAAAAGATGGCATATTCTTCTTAGAGATCTACTTCCTATGGTTTTTTTATAGCTTAGAGATTAAATGCACGATATGGAGCCAGGATGCCTACATTTGAATATAGGCTCCACCTACTAGCTATGTAACCCAAGACAACAACCTCACTGTGCCTCAGTTTCCTTACCATTACAATAAGGATAACAGTATCTTCCTCAGGATTTTACTGTAGATGAAATGAGTTAGTCTTTTTAAACTGCTTAGAACAGTGCCTGACATATAAACACAATAAAGTCTAGTAATAAACAAAATGGTAATATTCTGAAACAAAATGTTATACCTACAAATGCAATTATAAATAAAAGACATATAAGTTATAAAAATATGGGGCACCTGGGTGGCTCAGTGAGTTAAGTGGCTGCCTTCAGCTCAGGTCATGATCCCAGGGTCCTGGGATTGAGCCCCGCATTGGGCTCTCTGCTCAACGGAGAACCTGCTCCTCCCTCTCCCTCTGCCTGCCACTCTGCCTACTTGTGCTCACTCTCTCTCTGTCAAATAAATAAAATAATAAAAAGAAAAGTTAGAAAAATATAAGGGGAGCCTGGCTGTTTCATTTGGTAAATCATGCAACCCCTGATCTCAAGGTTATGAGTTCAAGCCTCATGTTGAGTGTAGAGCTCACTTTAAAAATCAAAAAATTTTAGAAAACTACTTTAAGGGGTGCCTGGCTGACTCAGTCAGTTAAGCATCCAACTCTTGGGACTCTTGGTTTCATCTCAGGTCATGGGCTTGCAGTATTGAGACTGAGCCCCCGATCTTTAGATCGAGCTCCCGTAGGTCTCCTCACTGAGTGTGGAGTCTGCTCAAGATTCTCTTTCTCCTCTCCCTCTGCGCCCCTCCCCGATCCCGCCAGCCCCATTCACACACACACACACACTCTCTCTCGCTTTAAAAAAAAAGAAAAGAAAAAGAAAAATATCAGGTAAGGTAATACCTTTCTCAAGTGTCTTAAAATGTGGGCAATAAACAAGAAATGTATGAGGGGCATCTGAGTGGCTCAGCTGGTTAATAAGCCTCTGATTTCGGTTCAGGTCAGAATCTCAGGGTCCTGGGATCCAGCCCAGCTTCTGCTTGTCCCTCTCCTTTTACCACTGTCCCCCCAAGCCCCCACTCACGCACACACTCTCTCTCTCAAATAAAAAATCTTTAAAAAACTCAGGCAATATATGAGGCAGAAAACATGTAAATTTAATGCTTAGAAAAATGTAAAAGAATTTAAAATCGTCTTTAAGACAAATTAATACATTTTTCATGTCTCACAACCAGGGACAGAAATTATTATGCTCTATTAAATACAAAATGTAATATTAAATTTACTAAAAAGGCAAAAAATTGACTACATTTGAGGATTCACAGAGAGACTAAATATAGATATATAGGAAATACACAGCATTCTCCCCAAAATGATTCACTTTTCTTTTCCTAGTTACTATTTTCAATTATCAGTAAATATCATTCTTGTCAGTAATTATCAATACTAAGTATGAAATAAATAATTCTATAAAATAAATTTAAGGTAAAAAGAATACAATAATTATTTGAGTACTAACCATCCATTTTTTTATTATGTTCACTTAGCCAGCATATAGTACACCATTAGATTTTGATGTAGTGTTCAACAATTCATTAGTTGCGTATAACATCAAGTAAAAAAATCATTACACTGACCCATTGTATCTACTCTGTGTAGAAACAAAGTTATCTTCCCAAACTCATGTTATTCATTCATCCCTAAACTTTATATTTATTATTTCCTTTAGAGGTGTACTATATTGGTATTAATATATTATTTCATTTTACATGTTCTTGAATTTTATATAAATGGAAACATGTTGTATATTCTTCTATGATTTGTTTTTTCCCAACATTATATCCCAACATTATATTTTCCAATTTTATATTCCTAGCTGCTGGCAAGCTATAATTCATTCATTTTCAGAATTGTGTAATATTCCATTGAATGAATACACCACTATTCATCATACTACTGATAGATATTTGAGTTGTTTTTTGCTGTTTTGTTATTATGAATAAGGCTATATTAACAACTACATACATCACCTGATCATGTGTATAAAGATTCCTTTAAGACATACTTAGGAATAGAGATATTGGATCATAGCATATGTGCATCTTCAACTTTAATAATGCCATTTTTTTTCTGGTGTACATACCAATTAACATTACCATCTACACTGCCTAAGTGTTCCAGATGCTCCATATTCATATGAACAGCAATACCATTTGACCTTGAATTTTTGAGAATGTAGGAGGCATGAAGTAACTTTTTCACTGTTTTTAATTTGCATTTCTCTGATTGCATATGAGGCTATCTTATAATGTGCTTACTGGTCAAATGCGTTTTTTCTTTTATGAAGTGTACATTCAATTCCTTTCCCAGTTTTCTCTTGTTATCTTTATTTCACTGTGTGGCAGATCTTTATTTGTGATAAATACTAATCCCCACTCTATTCATGGTATCTCTAGGTGAAATTACTAATTTTCCTGAAATCATATTTGCCAATCTTTCGCATTCTGTGTTTTATGCATTTTATCTTATTCAAAGTCATGAAAACATTCTACTCTATTATCTCTAGAAAGTGTTAGTTTTACCTTAAATATACAATTACCTTACTTATAAGATTTTTAAAAAAATATTTTATTTATTTATTTATTTGACACAGAGAGAGAGATCACAAGTAGGCAGAGAGGCAGGCAGAGTGAGAGGGGGAAGCAGGCTCTCTGCTCAGCAGGGAGCCTGATGTGGGCCTCCATTCCAGGACCCTGAGATCATGACCTAAGCTGAAGGCAGGGGCTTAACCCACTGAGCCACCCAGGCACCCCCTTACTTACAGATTTAGATCTATAATCCAGTCCAACTAATTTCTCTAAATAAGATGAGATAATGGCCCAACTCAATTGTGTTCATTTAATTGACTACCTCAGTTATTGAAAGAACCATCCTTTTTCCACTGACCAGCAATATTAGTGCCATTAAAGATCAAGGTTCCTTAATGAGTGTCTTGCTATTTTCCCTTGAATGTTTTAAAGAACTTGATATAACCTGTGTTCACTTGGTATTTTTCTTTGGAGGAATATTTTTCCTTTATATTTTAAGACTATTCAATTTTCTATTCCTTCTTGAGCTAATATGAGCTACTTTCTTCTAGGAACTTGTCCATTTGATATAAGCTTTCAATATACTAGCATAAAGATGACTATTCCTGAAACATCTGTAGTAACATCCCCTTTTTCATTCAAGTTATTGCTTTGTGACTTCTCTTTTCCCTTGATTAATCTTGCCGACAGTTTTCAATTTTGTTAGTCTTTTCAAATAATCTATTTTTATCTGCACTGTTTCCGTTCTGATTTACTTTTATTTTCTATTTCATTAATTTATATTTACTTCTTACTTCAACTAGGGGAGTATTCTTTTAGTCACTTCTAATTCTTAAGAATGCACTTACTATTTTTCAGCATTTAATGTAAGCATTAAAGCCTATAAATTTCTATAAAGTATCAGTTTATCATAGTTTATCACATAAGTTTTGATATATGGTATTTTATTACTGTTAATTATATTTTCTAATATCCCTTATAAGTATTTCTTTTACCTGTGAGTTATTTTTAAACAATACATCTCAACTTCCAAACATACAGGAAAATTGTGGTGCTAACTTACAGCTAACATCAATGTAAAACAGAGAATGTAGTACAATGCCAATCTACTGAAATTGTGAAAACTGGCTGTATTTTATCAGAATGTTATCACTTTTTGTAAATAGGTCTTATATGTGCTTTTAAAGAATTTTTCAAAATAATTTTTTAAAAAAGTATAATGAGATGCAGTGTTTCTTAAATGTCCATTACAGCAAGCTTGTAAATCTTGTTATTAAGACCTATATTTTTTAAATTTTCCTCTGCTTATTCCAATATTTACTAAGAAAGATTATTTTAAGTAATTCACAATGCTGATGAATTTTTCTATTCCTTCTGTGGTCCTATTTTTTGCATAGGATATTTTCAAAGTATATTATCAGGTACATGCCAATTTATATATATATTATTTATTTATTTGAGAGCGAGGGAGAGTGAGAGAGATAGCACAAGCAGGGTGAAGGGCAAAGGGAGAAGTAGACTCCCTGCTGTGCACGGAGCCCGGTGCGGGGGCTCCATGTGGGGCTAGATCTCAGGGTTCTGGGATCATGACCTGAGCCGAAGACAGATGCTCAACCGACTGAGCCACCCAGGTGCCCCAATACGAACTTAGAATTATCATTGCTTTTATCATTATTTAGTGACCCTGACTAAGAGTTTTTCCACCAAGCCAACTTCAGTTGATATTAATATAGGCACACAACACAACCTTTCTATAGTAAGTACTATTGAGCATATCTTTTTACATCCTTTCTATTTTCAAGTTTTCTATATCTTTTTTAAAGGTATGTTTCTTATAACTAATACATATAGAGGTTTTGCTATGTTATGCAAAGACAATCAGCTTCTGTTAGCTGCAGTATTTTGTCAGTTTATATGCACTATAATTACTAATATATTTGCATCTATCACTAATCTTTGTGCTTTCCACTTGTCTTTTTTGTTTCTCTTCTTTTCCTTCCTTTTTCTTTTTTAGATTATTTTTTCTCATTTCCCTCCTCTATTAATTTGAAAGGTCCCCATACTATTTCTAGATTTTTACTTATCTCAGAGATTTTACCATGAACACATAACTTACCAAAGTCTACAGCTAATCAATAATTTTACTCTCCTCCCTGGTTTTATACAGCATTTGTCTATATCTACCCATATTTACCATTTCCTGTGTTCTTTATCTTTACATCTCAGACCTTCCATCTGTAACCATTTTCCTCCTCTGTGGGACTATGATGACCAGAAACTCAGAGAACATAATGGCAGAAGTATGACCACTACTGTTACCTGACTGCTGACTCAACCAAATACAGTAAGGGGAGATGGAAATCCCCAAGCTCCATAAAACCCAGGTGAACATGAGCAAGATGGATATTAGTGTGGCCATGAGACCTTAAAATAGCTAGCACCTTGCTTCCCTCCCCATATGCTTAATATATTAAGACTCTCCATATAACAAACACTCAAAGTCTGTCTTACTCTCCTGAACTATTTTTGTAGTTGTTACAGTAAAACTACAAATCTATCTCTAATGAGAAACAAAAAAAAAGGGAGGATGATGCCTCCCACCAAAAAATAAAATAAAATAAAATAAAATCAGCTTGATGTGATAGAACTGAAATTACATAGAATTTTATGACCATTAAGTTTGACTATTATAACACATAATAGACAAGTCAAGCATATAAAGAAGGTATAAGTATAAAGGAATACTAGTAAAATGAAGTTAAGTTTTAAAGTTTAGGTTAAAAACATTTAGTATACAACATCAGCACAAAAGCCCCTTAACATACAAACCAGGTCACATGTAAAATATTGAGAAAAATAGTGTATAAATAAGACACTATTTTTTACATAAAAATTATTAACTTAGAGGTTGAAACATGATCAAGTATATTTCCTCAGCACTTGGACTAAAAAAAGGCACTGTCTTTAATCTGTACATCTGCAAATAGTGTAACTCCCCCAAAAGCTTGAATTTCTTTGTTCAATAAGAATAACATATATCAGGCCTACAGCTATTTTCACTCACTGAGAAACACTCAGGAAAATAAAGTTTTATTTTATTTGGAATCTGAAGTTTCACGGATGCCTAGTTATTTCAATGCAAACAATAAAATAGCCAGCTTACTTATTAGCCTCATTTATCATAGGCAATCAGGTACTGGGATCATGTCAGCCAAGAGAATGGCAAGGACTGTCTGACTGTATTTTATTAAATATGTGTAAGAGAGAACGGATATCAAAGTATATATAACAGGTACATAAGATGGAGTTCTACACAGAACCATTAATAAGTGCCAGAAATAACCCAGATATTTATGAAGAAATAACAAACTCAAAGGATTTTACACATTTGGAGAACCATCATTAATAGCAGTAAAACCACCTTATTCTATAGAAACTGTAAGTATGCAACATATCCATATAAGCTGTGATTTAATGATTTGGAAAGAGAAAAAAAATGAATACATAATTTCTCACAATAGTACAGAGTTCGGAAGTGCATAGTCAACTCAATGTGTAAATTCATTTTTTATTTTAACTTTTAAAAAATTTATTTAAGTTCAATTAATTAACATATAATGTATTATTTGTTTCAGGAGTACAGGACTCTGATTCATCAGTTTTATATAATACCCAGTGCTCATTACAACAGAGTCCTGTACTCCTGACAACAATTTTACTAAGATAACCCACACACACATCATTTAAGATTTGATCATCCCTCTACATATGGGATAGAATCAGTTACCAAACTATATTCTAAAGGTTTGTTTCCTGGTTTTTTCTTCCCCTCTTGTATACTGTAAACTCTTTAAAGAAAGAAACTGCATTTCTTATCTTCATAGTCCCATTGCCTAGCACACAATAATCCATCAGATTCATTCTACAGATGAACAGACTTAGGCCAAATTATTTTCCGAATTTCAAAGGCCAATTAATGGCAGATTTAATATTAGACTAAGACTTCTATCTCCTAGTTCAATGCTTTTTCCATAAATGCACCTACAGATACCACATCAGAAGGAATTATGTCACTAATATCTAGAATGTTCAAGGCAGATACAGAGCTCAATGGAGTATAAAAAAGTAAGTGCTTTAAAAACAAAAATAAAACACAAGTTAGTTATGATGGATTTTCAAGGAACAGGAATAGGTGATAAAAAGAAATAGAAAACTCAGAAAAATACTATCTTAAAATAAAAATTATGTGGTAGCTATTTCAGTGACATATACATTTTACTCATAAATATGAGTAAGTAAATGAATGCATCTGTAATCAACTCATCAGAGTTCAAAGGAATTAAGTGTTTTTTTCTTTAACCATAACAAAAAGAGGGGTAAAGTATTTAGCTAAAAAGGGGGATAGTTTTATGTGGTTGTATAAGCCACCTTTTATTGGATAAAAAAGGTAAAGGGAGATAATATTTTAACTTAAAATGAAAAACCACCAACTTAAGAAGAATGGACTGAATGGGATCAGAGAAAGCATTTCTGAAGAAGAAATAAATATCTGAGATAAATTCCTGTCCACCTTTCAAAATATAGCAGAAAATATGAGGTAGGGAAAAAGGAAATATATTTCAGGCAGAAGGAACAAAAGTATATTCAAATGCATGGAGGGAAAAACAGCCTGTGGATGTAAGAATCTACAGTTAAAAGGAGGAGGAGGGAAGTGGTCAGCAAACAGAAGAAATAGCAGGGAAAGGATCATAAACCTGGGCCTTGTATGTCATGGAAAGAATCCTGGTTTTATCTAGTAAGTTAATAAAGACCCAGGGAAGACATCTGATTGGGAGAATTATTAAATCAGCTGTTTTTCACAAAGATAATTTAGGCAGCAGCCTGCATAGCAAAGAGTAGGGACAAACACTAGGCCAGTATAAGAGTTTGCATGAGAAATGAAGATCCTAACGCAACAGAAATAGGAACGGAAAGGAAAAGACTGACTTGAAAGACATTCAGAATATAGAACTGGTAGAATTGGTGACATCAAGTTATGAGAGGGAAGGTTAACCCTGGGTTTTAACTTGAGTGTAATACACTAGCAGCGGGATTAACAAGATCATGAATGAGAAGGAAAGTGAGACTTGGTGGGAAATAAATTAGTTCAACTTTGGACTTGTGAAATTTGATAGTCCTGTGGGATATACATGTGGAAAAGTTGCACAGACAACTGTATACAAATTTGGAACTCGATCTAGTTCTGGGCAAGAGATAAAGACTTTGAAAACAGCATAGAAGTGGGAGCTAAAACTAAAAGAACTGGCTCAGATTTCTAGGTAGGATATGTTGAGCGAGAAGAGACACAGCCCTGGGTAATGTCAAAGAGAAAGAGGCTCTAAGAAACAAGAATGGAAAAAGATGAGAATTTAAGAAAAGAGTAAAAACCCAGAAGCTAAGGAAGCAAAACCTTTCAGGAGATTCGACAATAACAAATATTAAAAAATCAAGTAAGATAAAGGTTGAGAAAGGCTGGCAGGATTTGGAGGTCACAGGAGACCTTTACTCATACTGCCGCTTCAGTGGAATAGTAAGGTGGAATCCTTACACAAGAAACTCAGAGATGGTTAGAGAAATGTTCATTTCAAAGAGATAAAATTATTTCCCTTAATGAATTCAAGATAAATGGTAGGTGTGAACAAATTCCCATGTAAAGATAAAAGCTATGGAATGTAAAAATGAATTGGTATAATGCTAAACTCTTTAAAACTGGGTAGGAAATAAGAGACCATGAAGCTAACATTCACTATGGACACTTTCTTTGGGCATCCTTCTATGAAACTCTAGCTTCACTCAAGTATGTCTCTGTGAATTAATAATGTGTCAAGGACATGGAAAATTCTGAAAACGCTGACTAAGCACAAAGCCACTGTTCTCAGTTTAAAAACGTATAAAACCAGGAAAGTAGGATTTGTGTTTCTCTACAATCTTGAGTTCTGGTTCTTAGTTGGGTCCTGAAAGATATTTTTAAAATACTCAATAGAAATTCTCACACAAAATTTTGATTAGTAAGACGAACTTTTAGCCTCTTGCAAACTACTCAGGGCTACCTCAGGCAGGCCTGTAGACGAAGATCAAATCAGGATTAAAAGACAAAAATTAACCTGAAATGGATCACAGACCTAAATGTTGAAGCTATAAACTTCTAAAAACACAAGGGAAGAAAATCTTGGAATGGACAAAGATTTCTTAATACACAAAAAGCACAAAGCCTAAGAGAAGAAAATTATAAATTGGACTTCATCAAAATTTAAAATGTTTGCACTACGAAGATATCATTAAGAAAGTCAAAAGATAAGCCACAGAAAGGAAGAAAATACTTTAAATATCTATAACCAAAAAAAAGAATTTGGATCCAGAATAAAGAACTCTTATATCTTGATAATAAAAAGATAAGCAACCCAATTAAAAATAGGCAAATGATGAGAACAAACATTTCATAAAAGAAAATACACAAATGGCCAATAAGTACATCAAAAATATACTCAAACATCATTACAGTGAAGTCCAGACTAAAACCAAAACACTATGACACAGCTATTAGGATAGCTAAAATTAAAAACATGGACAAATGTTTATAAGGATTGGAACAACTAGAACTTTCATACATTGTAAAATGTAAAATGTTACAAGCACTTTAGAAACCAGTTTTGGCAGTTTCTTACAAAGTCAAGCTTGCACTTGCTATATAACCCAGCAATTCAGATCTTGGGTATTTACCCAAAAGAAATGTAAGCATAGATCCACATGAAAGCTTGTATGTAAATGTTCACAGCAGCTTTATTCTATACCAAAACCCAGAAACAACCCAAATACTTTGCCCATTGTAGGTGAAAGGATAAACAAATTGTGATACATTCCTACAATGGAATACTACTTAACAGTAACAAAAGGAATGAGTTCCTCATACAAGCAATAACATGGATAAATCTTGAAAACATCACATGAGTAAAAGAAGGCAGGCAAAAGAGTACATACTGTATTATTCCATTTATAAGAAACTCTAGAAAGAGTAAATCTAATCTCTACTCGTCAAAAACAGATCATTGGTTGCTTGGGCTAGACTAGGGGAGGACTGACTGAGATGAGGAACAAGAGAACTTTCTGGGATGATGGAAATGTTCTATAGCTTAACTGTGGTGGTGGTTACACACGCATGTAAGAATGTGAAAAGTCATCAAAATGTATATGCATAATGATGTATGTAAATTATACCTCAATAAAGTTTATTCATACACATAAAAAATGGTACAATTTCAACTTCTGTCTTAGGATTGCCCTGATCTATGCCACAAAAACATACTGTGTGTTAAGAATACATACAATCATCTTCTTAAAAATATTCCCGGGTTGTGGGGGGTAGGGAGGGAAAAATAATGAAACAAGATGGGATGGGGAAGGAGACAAACCATAAGAGACTTCTAATCTCATAAAACAAACTGAGGGTTACTGGGGGGTGGGAGGGTAGGGATAGGGTGGATGGGTTATGGACATTGGGGAGGGTTTGTGCTTTGGTGAATGCTGTGAAAGATGTAAGCCTGATGATTCACAGACCTGTACCCCTTGGGCAAATAATAAAAATAAAATTAAAAAAATATATATAAATAAATAAATAAATAAATAAAACAAAAAAACAAACAAAAAAAAATTCCCAACTAAATGACTGAATCTGTATGAAAATCTGTGGACTGTACATTGCTTAGGGTATTCAAATATAGAATATAAAGTTTAGCTTCCTTGAGCTTGGGTTCTTTGTGATATGCAACAGAATAACACGGGGACATTATCCTTAAGGTTCATGTCCTCACTACATATAAAAGTAATATGGTAAGGTCTCCCTCAGTAAAATGCCCCTTAAAGAGTCCAAGGAAGTCTTCCTCAGGCTGAAAGACATATCACAAAGAGCATTAAGATACTATTCTATTACTGATTTAACAAACAGCCTTGTCCTTAAGGCCAGAAATTAAGCAATGTTTAAGGTCAAAGCTATAGAAACAGTGAATAAATTTTATAACCACATCCTTTTAGATTGAAGTTATATCAGAGTTAATATTGGACAAGAGAATAAATTGTCAGTTGATGGAAGATATATTTAAAACAAATAAACTTAATCTAATAATGTAAGTAAAAATTTAAACAAACACATATAAAGAGTGCTTTATACTCCTCATTTAACCTTCCCAACTCTGAGATTATCATACCCACTTTACACATGGGGAAATTCAAGCAAAGGGAGACTAAACAACTTGGTCAAGGTGACTCAGCTAGTTAATGACAGGATAACCCACACTCTTAACCACTCTGTTTCTCTTAAGAAAGAAATGAGAACGAATGAGAGAGAGAGAGAAAGTCTATATACAAAAGGTGAACTCCAGATGCATTAAAGACTTAAATACGAAAGGAAAATTACAGAGCTATTAGAAGAAAACATAGGAAAATATCTTTGCAATTTGTGGATCAGGAAGGACTTTTTACTGCTCACAATATAAAAAATTTTAAGTACATTGAAATTAACGATCTGTGTTCCACTGTCAAAGTCAACACATGCTGACACACTGGGAAAACATTTGCCATGTCTAAAACCACCAAGGGATTACAATCTCAGATAGAGGATTCTGGGAAACCAACAAAAAAAATGGAAACCCAACCAAAAAGAAGGGCAAAGGGTATGAATAGGCCAGACATGAGAAGGCAAAACTCAAACAACTAGCAAGGATATGAAGCTATGATCAACCTCCCTGGTAAACAGAGAAACATATCACAGCACCAAACCATAAGATTCCACTTAATAACAGTTAAATTAGCAAAATGTAGGACAATCTACAATAGCAAATGCTGGAAAAACTGGGAAAAAGTAAAAATTGTATACAATGTTGGTGAGGGTAAAAACTGGTGTAGCCATTTCAGAAATAATCTGGTGTAATTTAGTGATATTAAATACGTGATTAACCTATTACACGCCAAATACCACACCTAGATACTTATACCCATAAAAATTCTTCCACAGTCATTAGCAACATGTATGAAGATGTTTATTACAAAATTATTTTACTCAAGAGTTGGAATCAACCTGGGCATCCATCATTAGGGGAACTGATAATTTCTGCTGCATGCAAACCATGAAATATTGGAATAAATGAACTAGATGTACATAGAGCAACATCAACAGGTATCAAACAATGCTTAGTGAAGAAAATAAAACATATAGCAAAATAGCAGTTATATAGATGTGAAACACACATTATTTTACAAGGATAGAGACATAACCAAAAACATAAATAAAACGTACTAGATTGGGTGCAAGTGAGGGTTGGGAAGAAGTTGAGATTGGGAATGAAGAGGAAAAATTATAATCCAAATAATAAGGGTATGCCTCTAAACAATACAAACCTAAATTTGTTATCTGAAATGTTTTAAGTGATACAGTAATGTCAACTATTAAAATTGATAATTTTTATGCAAAATTTATGCAAATGGTTAAGAAATCCCTTTTTCTGGGATGATTAAGCATTCTTTACAACACCACTTGGTTTTGAACATGATATATTTGAAAATTCATGGCATTTAGTTCTTCCTTGTTGCCATGATAGACAGACATGCTCAAATGGCCTAATAAAAGGAATACTGAGCTATGAACCTGAAAAGCTGTAAGCTAGTCCAAGCTAACTAGTAAAAGGAAATTGGTAAAGTCATTTTACCTCCCTGAATGTTTGCTTATCTGCAAAATCAAATTTGAATGATTCTCCAAATCTCTCCAGCTCTAAAATTATTTATTTTCCTAATATTTATTTATATGGAATTATTTTCTCTCTCCCCCCCCTACTGTTTACCCCTGCTCCCACGAAAACAACAACACAAAACAAAACAAGATCAAAAGAAATTTACAAAAGTGATGTAGCAATAGGAATGAATAGCAACTTAGCTTCTCAGGGTAGAAAGGAGAAAACACTAAAGAGATACAGTGATTTTCACAGTCTTTTCAAGTATACAAGCCCAAGTTCAGACAATCTACTCCTTGAAGGATTTACCACATGCCACTATTACCTCTTCTCAAACGTAAGTTAAAGTCTCTAGTAGAATTTCTACTTGAAGGCCCTAAATTTCAGCTGATCTGTATCAGTTTTCAGATTAAAAAAAAATATGACCTCTAAAGGTCCCTTCCATACTAAACATCCTAACATTCCAAGAGAAAAATGAATTTTTAAATTAACAAACTAGTCATACTCTGAGTATTTAACAAAGAACCAACCATTCGATTAGAAGTGAGGATTAAATGGGGATAAAGACCTTAAGAATAAGGAAAATTAGAATATATCAGAAGTTGGGGACCATGAATGGTAACTGAGATAGCTAAAAAATAATGGTATCACATATTATAAAAAGAAAATTGAAACCAGAATATTAAAAATATCTAAAAACCAAAATTAAGATAGTTAAATACCTAAAAATTTGAAATTATATTTCAAAGGGGAAAATAGAAGACTTGCAATATTCTTAGAACACAACAATAAACATGAGAAACTGACATTCTCTTATTTATCTCCCATTCACATTTAATTTTAATATGGATGGGGAAGGGGGGAGTGGGAATTAAGAGGTCACAAAACATCTGTTACTAATAATTCCAGCACAGATGTAGTTGTTACTGCAAAAGAGATGATGAAGTTGTTCCCAGGCTGCCATACTATACGGTCTCCTACCAACAGCCATAGTTTATACTCAAACTCATGTATCAAGTCTCAATAAATACATAAAGTTGATTACGAGAATTGTCTACAAGGACAGATACATGCAATCTTGATAAATATAGTAGGCATGTATTAAATAACAGGAAGATGTTTGAAGAAATAAATGAGATAAAGATAAATTTTAAAAGAATGAAAAAATAATAACATTTCATAGCTATAATACAAGCATAGACTTACACTTGGCTGTTCTGCTTTACAAAAAGTTAATCTTTCATTTTATCTATACCTAAATGATATACATCAAAATATGTTTTAACAAAATTAATAAATTGACTTCTAAATATTAAAATTTTTTTCTCTGAAAACAATCGTAAGGGATATTTTACTTAATAGAGAACACTGTTATATTTAAGTATTATAGAATATTTCCATCTTTTCGAGCAACCCAGTTCCACGTTAACAAGCAGTATAACTCACTTCCCTCAACTTAAAAAATCTGGACATGCCTGTATACACCACACTGAAAATTTTTGTTAGTTAAAATTGATGTCCTAAGAATGCTTCCTCTAGGAATACAGTTCTGAAAACCCTATCCCATCCAAAGGAAAGATTATTTCCTAAAGCAATGCATGTATAATAGATTACATTTTAACTGGGGTTACTAAAAACTTGTTCTATTAGTATATCCATTACTTTTCTTTCAACTTACATCTACTTTAATGATATTTTACTAGTAATATGCACAAAATATAGCCTTCTAAAAAGTGTTTTAAAAATATTTTATTACCTAACCAGGGTATTTTTCTAGTTTAATATTTTTTTAAAGATTTTATTTATTTATTTGACAGAGAGAGAGAGATATCACACGTAGGCAGAGAGGCATCAAGAAGGAGAAGAAGAAGCAGGCTCCCCGCTGAGCTGAGAGCCCGAGGAGGGGTGATCCCAGGACCCTGAGATCATGACCTGAGTGGAAGGCAGAGGCTTAACCCACTGAGCCACCCAGGTGCCCCTCTAGTTTAAGATTTTTAAGATTTTCTTTTAACAATGAACTTTTATTCTAACTTCCTATCTCTATTAGAGAAGAACAGACATTTCCCCATAAATTAGCAATCATGCTGCAAACATTAAGAAACCTTTTCCAATCCCAAATACTATTCCACAATTTCATCAAGTCCTCTAAATTTTCATTGCACTTTTTCATACTAATGTATATCTTCTTCCAACATCTACCTGATTTTTCTTCTCTACTATAATTCAATACAGGTAGTTGAGAGTAGTTCATATAATTCCACATGATGTTGCATCTGTGTTTACATATGGCTCTAATCACATGCTTAAAAGTAATTTATACAGGGGAAAGCAAAAAAAGAAGAAAAAACAATAAAAACACAATTATGGGGTATAATTATGTTATTTTTAAAGTATCGTTCCCAATTTGATAGAGCTTTCTCACTTCTCACCACATGCTTCAAAGCAACTAAAATTGCAAAGAGGGTACAAACTTTCAAAAATACTATAAAGAAAGAAAAAATAATGAAATATTCCATATGCTTTTGCATAAGGCTCATCTTAACAAATGATTGGTGCTTTCAATTTATAAGTTACTTCAAGTTTTGTTCCATGCCACAATCATATATGTTATGGCTTTGTGGTAAACTTCCTCAGTTCATAAAAGTAGTAAATGAATGACACCTATTTACTACTTAGCTCTAAGAATTAGATGAACACCAAATTCAAGAGAGATCTGTCAGGAAATGTAAAACTATCTTTATACACACACACACAAACTCTTGAAAAACCATGACATCCTAAATTGAGAAATTCACACAGGCTTACCTGGTAATTCAGGTAATTCCTACTTAATTCAGGATAAACAGTATTCCTCTTGCATTATGATACTGCTGTTGGTGCATTTATAGAAACACCATTAAAAATAATTAGGGAAATAAATATTTCTAACATTTGACCTAACAAAAGGTTTCCAAAAGTTTACAGTTATATTAATTATATGGACACAACCAAAAACATATTACTAAATACATCAAGTCTCACGCAATTATTTATGTGAAAGTTATAATACCAATTTACACAGTTTGAAAAGAATTCATGAATACGAACATTCAATTATCATCAAACTACAGATACTTTTTTGCTGCATTTAAAACATCAAAGCAAACTTGTATTTCTTAATATACAATTGATAAATGTAAAATTTATACACTACCTAATTCTGATTCTTAACTAGAAGGGGAAGGAAAAGATAAAATCTAAAAATCACTAACATCTGAGTGGCTGCTAGTTAACACCTTCTTTAGTTGTTGTCTGCCCAACCCATGTGTATAGTTTAAGTTTACATAAGTTATGGGAACATAATTAGAAAGTATTAATCAATTAATTGCAATTTTTCTTAACCATATTTAACAGTTTGTATCTTTTAACATCTAAAGTATGTTTTCAGGGAATCTTACAATGATTAAAAAAGGTTAAAAATATAGTAAATACGCAAAATAAATATGGGCCAATCATCACATATTCTTTTTCAAACCTAACAACATAAAAACAAATTTTTAAAAAAAGAAGTAATATAAGTGGTCTAAAGCAAGACTAAGTTGATAGCAATATCAATCTCAGTATTTAAAAAGCTCAAATTTATAAAATTGTTCAAGTTAAAACATTTCTACTTCTTTCCATCTTAGCAGACTAGAAAATGCTTATGCCTAATTTTCCCAGGGCTAGTTTTAAGTGACACGGAGACCCAGAATTACACCAAAAATTGCTATTAATGCAGAGGTCCCAATCAACAGGAGATAGACTTATGGTGCTACTACACCAATAATCATTTTTTGTTAGCATCCTCTACTGGCGGTTTCCAAAGACAGCAAGTGGAAATGGTGCAAATGACAGAAAAATATGTACCTGCTATTTCATCTAAAGTGAATTAATCAGCATGTGGTCATTAATAGCTAGAGCACATTTCTCTACCCCCCCAAAAAATGCATACATACTTACATACGAAAACCACACAGAATAGAAGTGGAAAATTAGAAGACATATTTTTAAAATACAACAAACAAAGCATTACATTACAAATGGTAAAAAATCAATTTTATGCAATTCTAATGCCACTCCTTTCTAGCTGACTAACATCATCACCATAAAGTTATTACCTAATGTTTGATGCTTTGGCCAAGCCTTGATCAGTTGGTTTACCCCTGTCGAGTTACATTACTTGATTCTCCAATTAATATCCTACTCTGCAGATATATTCCAGAAAGGAAATTAAAATGTTTTACTGGAGGCTTAGCAGTAAAATCTACATATCTTATTTTTAAATGAACAAAAATTATTTACATATAAATAACAACATAAACTATCTCTGTGACTATCGCCCACTATACACATCATTTATTCCCTCATTAAAAAGATTTAAGAGTTAACATTTTTCATGCAATTCTCTCCAATATACAACTGCAACTTAAATATGACTGCGTTGCTAAGAAATATTAACCAGCACCTATTCTGAGGTTTCACAACATAATGGCATATAACTTCATTTTTTAATTTGTAAATTATAAGGCTTCATCAAGTAGCATGGCTGTAATCATCGGCAATGCATGAAATGCATTTGAGAACAAAAAGAAATACAAGGACAGAGCCAAAAGTGATGAAAATGGAAGATACCTGTAGTAGTACGGTGCTATCTTAAACACCTTTTGTTTTCTGAGAGTAATGCATACTGCAGACAAGACATTTTGTGCTAAGCAGCCCAAATCTGTTTTTCTAATATTAAACACAAAGGAAAAACACTGACAGCAAGCGTGGTAAATAAATCCCTCCCTTGAGAATGAAAGCAGCAGACAGGAGGGGGCTGACATACATGCAGGAGAAAACTAAACACCATCTTTTTTCTACCTGCACAAGTTGCCATTTGCTGCAGCGATCGAGAACCTCTTTTTCCTGTTGATTTCAAGTACCTTTCAGGATAGCTTTTTTCCCCCTTAAGTCATCTGTTGATATGCCTTATGAGTGTAATATTCATATCACAGGATCTTTAGGAGAAAAATCCATTCTTTCCCGTTCAGGTAAACATGTTTACAGCAGCTGCACAGACGCTGGGTGGTTCAGACTCACATGTCACACACATGTCGTCAGCAACAAGAAAAGCCCCTTTCTCTGGCGATGAACATTTTAAATAAGGTAAAAAGCGAGCAGCCCTTTCCGAAGCAACTTACCTTTCATAAAGCCACATCAGCAACAGTGGCAACAGCTCAATATAGCACACTATTTGACGCTAAAACAGGAAATTAAAATTGCAATAGCCTATGCTCCGCTCCTTGCTGTAACAAGTCATCTCTCCACAATGACGATACCAAATATTAGTTATCAATCATAACTAACAGACGTCTTTAAAACGCAAATGTTTATTTGAATAACTAAAATCATTCATGAAAACAGTGATCTTAATGTCGGTTCGAATATATTAAAATATTTTTACGATTGGAAGGAAACATCTTGAAACAGCTTAAAATCTTCGTATCTGCTTCTAGACAGGAAATCCCACACAAAATCTAAAATTGCCAGGAAAGGTTACAAAACCTCGCGTTTCGCATCCCAGAGGGGAGGGAGAAAGGGAGCCCAGGAGCGGGGGGTGGGGCGGGGGGAGCGCGAGAGAGTTTTTACTTAAACACGTATTTCCTCATTTTCTGGAAGAAACAGCGTTCCCATTAGAGGCGCATTTATTTCCCTACAGTTAAAAACTCGTTTCAAAAATAACGTAGGAACCAAAACGAGCCCCTTGGTCCGAAATGTACATGTAATTCCTTATATAGACTCGGCTGCAGCCAGCGGCAGGGCCGTTGCCGCCCATTATTATACAAACAGGTACCGGGCCGGCGCGGGCGGGGGACCTCGCCCCGCGCTCCCGCCGCCCCCGGGCGGAGAAGTCTCGCTCCTCTCGCCACAGGAACTGTCCAGACAATAACAATCAGCAGACATTTCGCTGCTGAACAGGAGGGAGAGAAAGCACAGAATCGCCCCCAAGATAAGCAGAAATACAATCAACTTACGACGTCTCTCCAAACTGGAAAAGGCGACTGTGCAACAACAACCACATGTTCGGGTCTCGCTCTCTCTTGCTGTCTCTCTCTTTTTCTCTTGTTTATTTATTTTTTAACTCTCACGCCAGGCAGAGGGGTGTGCATTGCCCCGGCACATCAGCACAAATCAATAAACACTGCAGCTGCAGCGAGAGCAGCAGACCCGTGCGTCCGTCGGTCCGTCCGCCCCCTCCCCCACCCTCCTTCCACCCGAGACCGAGAGCGCCATCCAAGCTCCATTATCCGGCTTCAGCGCTCCGTGCGTCCGGCCCAGGTAACAACTTCCCCAAAAACCGAAAGAGAAAAATGAGAGGCGTACGCACAGAGCCCCATCCCAGCGCGGAGAAGGAGTCTCCCCCAGGGAGGGGGATCTGTCTGTGGTGCTTCCCTGTCTCTAAGACCAGGTAACAACTCCACAAACACACCCGCTGCCCAGCTCGCCGCCATCCACAGATCTCCCGCAGCAGCAAGTAGGTGCCCGCTCCTGCCCCGTCTCCCCTGTCGCCCCACCAGCTCCCCACGGAACGTGGACCTCACTCGCGGAGCTCGCCTCGGCGTCCCCCGCCGGGGGCCCGCAGCACTGTGGCCGGAGGCGCGGGGGAGGAGGGGCGCTTAGGGACCCGCGCCTCCGCTCCGCTAATCCCCATTCCGCGAGCGCGCCTCGCCGGCCGGTCACAACTTTACCGCCGCCGGCCGAGCCCGGTCCGCCAGCGGCGCGCACCGCCGGCGCCCGCGCACACGCGCGCACGGACGACACGCAGCCCGCGGCCGCCGCGTC